>JAYJMJ010244743.1:0-15273 GCA_036873875.1 Laminaria ephemera | reverse complement strand
GGGCTATACCCTTTAGAAATATGCTCACTATCCCCTGTAAATAATTGTTGAGTGGTAATAGAATTCCCATCACTCTTTGACATTTTTCGCCCATTCATCAATAGCATATTCGTGTGCAGCCAATACTTAGCTGGCGCACATTCACAAGTGCCATGATTTTGAGCAATTTCATTTTCATGGTGCGGAAATTTTAAATCGCCACCACCGCCATGAATATCAAAATGATTGCCTAAATACTTGGTACTCATAGCCGAGCATTCCAAATGCCAGCCTGGAAAGCCGACTGACCACGGCGAATTCCAACGCATAATATGCTCAGGGGCTGCCTTAATCCATATCGCAAAATCAGAAGGGTGATTTTTTTCGCTCTGATTTTTTAAATCTCTTGTCTCTACCAGTAAATCCTCAAATTTTCTACCTGATAATTTACCATAAACCTCCGTGGTTTCCGCTAATTTCAAGGTATTAAAATACACTGAGCCATTTTTTTCATACGCCCAACCATTATCTAGTATCTGTTGCACCATTTCAATCTGCTCCACAATATGTCCCGTAGCACGAGGTTCGATGCTTGGTGGCAGGGTATTAAATATACGCATCATATCATGGAAACCGTTCATGTACTTCTGCACAATTTCCATTGGTTCTAACTGCTCCAAACGAGCTTTTTTAGAAATCTTATCTTCTGCATTGCTATCCGCATCCCCCTCTAAATGTCCTACATCCGTAATATTTCGGACATAGCGTACCTTATAGCCGAGGTGCGTCAAATACCGATAAATAACATCAAAACTTACGAAGGTTCGGCAGTTGCCTAAATGCACATCACTATAAACGGTTGGCCCACATACATACATGCCAATATTGCCCTCGTGTATGGACTTGAAAACTTCTTTCTGTCTGCTTAAACTATTATGTACAACTAATTGATTTGACATGGATTGGTTGATTATTTGATGGATTTAGTTAATTGATTATTAATTATCGGTTGATTAATTATTGACTACACCACACATGTCTAATAATTAATCAACTAATAACCAATCAACCAACTAAGCTGCAAAAGTAAAGATTTTTTATAGACGACTAAAAATTGAGGATTGTTTCAATATTCGTCGTTTTACTTCTGCTATTGCAATAAAAGAAAATACAATAAAAAAGGCAGAATAGTTCTCTATTATTGAATCTTTAGACTAGTTTCAATAGTAATAATTTATTGGGAACGTACCGTGGCCTTTAGGCTGCGCCACGCCTTATACAGCCGCAGCCTAAAGGCAACGGTACGAAAATAAACCCCAATTTCCAAAGACTAAGCTTTTAACAAACATCGTTTTAACACACATGAAACAATTCTTATTATTATTTTTCACTTTTTTCCTTACCTTGTCCCTTTTCTCGCAAGGATACAACACGATTGGTGGTGTTCGTTTTGGAACAGATTGGGGAATCACAGGAAAACATCGCATCCAAGATAAAGTGACAGTAGAAGGTATTTTACAATCTTCTACCAAACGAGAAGAGGTCTTAATAAGTGCCTTAGTCGCCAAACACGCTCCTTTAATCACTAAGCGGTTTAATTTCTATACAGGTGGTGGTTTACATGTTGGTTTTAATTCCGAACCTGAAAGAACTTTTAAAAATCCTTTTGGCGTGACAGCAATTGCAGGGATCGAATTTAAATTGGCTAAATTAATTGCTTCTTGGGATTTCAAGCCTGCTATTAATTTAATAGGTGGCGAGAAAAGAGTATATCTGCAATCAGGCATTTCTTTGCGCTATGTTTTTGTAAAAAAACCTTTCCTCAAAAAGCCGATACTCAAAGAACCCATTTTCAAGAAGAATAAGGAGAAGAAAGCAGAGAAAAAGAAAATTAATTGGAAGTTTTGGGAGAAGAATTGATGGTTTTATTGTTCTTACAGGATGTTGACACTTATACAACGGATAATTGAAAGACAACGGATTTAGACGTTGACATTTATAGATATACAACGGATAAAAATGTCAACATCTAATACTACTTCTTTTATACTAAAAAATCGTCAACATCTAAATCCGTTGTCCTTCAATTATCCGTTGTATAAATGTCAACATCCTGTAAGAACAATTCAACCATCCAACAATATAAAAAGCACCATGCTAATCGAAGAACTTTACCAACTCTATCAGCAGCATCCAAATATCTCTACAGATAGTCGGAAAATCACACAAGACTGCTTATTTTTTGCCTTAAAAGGAGATAACTTTGATGGCAATGAATATGCCCAACAAGCCTTAGCAGACGGGGCCGTATATGCCGTTATTGATGATGCTAGTAAAAAAACCAGCTCTCGCCATATTATAGTAGAAGATACTTTAAAAACACTTCAAGACTTAGCACATCATCATCGGAAGCAATTTGAAATTCCTATCATTGCGATTACGGGCAGTAATGGAAAAACGACCACTAAGGAATTGATGAGTGCGGCAATGAGTAGCCATTATAAAGCACATTTTACAGAGGGAAATTTCAATAACCATATTGGCGTACCTTTAACGCTATTGGCAATGCCGCTAGGCACAGAAGTAGCCATTATTGAAATGGGGGCAAATCACATTGGCGAAATTGATTTTTTATGCAAAATAGCCGCTCCTACGCACGGTATTATCACTAACGTTGGCAATGCACATTTAGAAGGATTTGGGAGTTTTGAAGGCGTGATGCAAGCCAAAGGGGAATTATATGAATATTTAGAAAATAATAGAGGCGTTGCCTTCCTTAATCTAGATGAAGAGCATTTGATTGAAATGGCAGGCTGGTCGGTGCCTAAAATATTTTATCAAAGCAGTGAAGAATTAGATTTGAAACATCCAGGATTTGAAATTAAACTATTGAGTAGCGATCCATTTATTCATGCAGGATTTTTAGACAAAGAAGGGGAAGTTGTCGCTACAAAAAGTCAATTAATCGGTCAATATAATTTTAATAATATTATGACGGCCATAGCAGTCGGAAAATACTTCAAAGTACCGCCTGAAAAGATTAAAAACGCTATAGAATCCTACACTCCTTCTAATAATCGGTCGCAGTTAAAATCCGTTGGCACCAATACTTTTTTAATGGATGCGTATAATGCGAATCCTAGTAGCATGGAACAGGCATTGAAGAGTTTTGTTACCTATAAATCGGATAAGAAAATTGCTATTTTAGGGGATATGTTAGAGTTAGGATTGTATAGTGCGCAAGCTCACCGAGAAATTTTATATCAAGCAGCTTACTTGAAAATCAAAATAATTACAGTTGGCAAAGAATTTCAAAAAGTAGCGAATGCTAACATTCAAACCTTTCCAGATATACAAGCCTTGAAAGAATGGTTTGACCAACAAGTTTTTGAGGATACTTTCTTTTTGTTAAAAGGATCGAGAGGAATTCAGCTAGAAAAAATTTTGAGTGTATAAAGAAATACGACGTTGACATTTTTTTTAACACATAGGAACATAGGCACATAGTTTTTGACGTTGACCACTTGACGTTAAAAAAACTTTATTTTACTAAAATCAAGTGGTCAACGTCAAAAACTATGTGCCTATGTTCCTATGTGTTAAAAAAATGTCAACATCTGACGCTCTTCACTAAAAAGGCAAATCCTCCAAGTCATCGTCCTCGTCATACCCTAAATCATCCTCTCCTCCTTCCCCTTCCTCCTCTTCTTCAGGGCGAATATATTGATACCAACGATCTCCATATCTTTTTTTGAGCATATATTCTTCGTAAGGATCAATGGCATATTCATCGCTAGTCGTTTCCTCTTGGTCACTATTGGAAAATTTTTTAAAGAAGGCTTCAAAAAAGCGACAGTGGCAATATTTTTCTCCTAATAAACAAGCCTTTCTATCGGTACCCTCATCACAAAAAGCAAAAAAGAAATAATTCGCTTTTAGCATCGGCACTTGCTGGTCAAATCGGGCTCGAATGACTCGGTATTGAATACGTTCAGGTACTCTTATTTGAAAAACAGCAGAGCAATTATAAGCATCTAGTAATGTTTTAATACTATCTAATAGACGTACTACTTGAGCGTCCGTTAAGGCTTCTTCGGGGGGGAGCTGTTCTTTTTTGATATGGCACCACTCTTCTAAAGATTTAGTAGGAGCGCTATCAATATCTTCCATCCACGGCAATAGACCGAACTCTTCGTCTGCCTGTTCTTCCCACGGCGACCAAGTTTCGGGAATCGTGTTCGTAGCCGTTTCTATATCTACGATTAATTGATCTATGTACTTTTGTAACTTCATTTCTCAATAGGACAAGGTGAGTAATTACTTGTGGTAGAATGAAGAATTAAGAATGAAGAACGAAGAATTTACTAGACGTTGACTAACAGTTCTATTTGCAATTCTTCATTCTTAATTCTTCATTCTTCATTCATTCACAAGTAGCTACGAAAATACTTCCCTTTATTATTAGGATTTTTTCCTAATTTGTTTCTCTAAATCCCTAATTCGTTGCTCTAATTCTGGCATTTTTTAAAGATCATATATAATTTTAAATAATTTATATAACCAATAGCTAGATAACCGAATACCGCTTTGCCAGTTTCTTTACTAGAAGCCGCCACGCCACTTTGGATTTGTACTCCTACTTGGTCAACTATCTGTATAGGACCAATAAAGCTTGCTTGACTACCTATTTGATAATGTTGACCAATTTTAGCACTTCCTCCGATACCTGCTTGTGTCGAAATAACGGTATGCGCTCCGACCTCTATAGTAGGACTAACCTGTAGGAGTTTATCCAATTTCGTACCCATTTTAATAATCGTTGGACTAATCTCTTTTCTAGAGACCGTTGTCGGTTCAAATAATTTTAATACCTTAGCAATACTTCCTTATACATTGATTAAAAACTCTCCACCGTACACTTTTTAGAAAAGAGAGCAGAGAAGCGAGAATAGAGACAGTTTTCGTTTCCAATCGAAGGAAAATCGTTTTCATTTTAACGGATTTCCTCTCTATTCCCTGCTCTCGCTTCTCTGTTCTAAAAAGTGTACGGTAGAGAAATTAATACCAAAAGCTGTAGGAAAAAATACCTCGTAAACTTGTTACTATTTATCTACCTAGATGTTGACTGCCTCAAGTCTGACATCTGACTTCTCCTAAAAAATAGATATGCTAGAAAAGAACACTACTAATAGTGAAAATGCTTTTTTCTTCAGCTCCTGGTTCGCTGTGATTCCTTTAGCGGTAATGATTATCCCGACTATTATCTTGGTGTTTTATGGGGTATTTTCTAGTGATATAATGATTGCTGGTGGAGTGGTTGGTCTGATGATCGGCTCTCTTTTTTCTCGCAAAAAGGAAGAATATTGGAAAATTGTTATTGATGCACTCGGAGACCCTACTGGTTTGATGGCATTTGCCCTATTTCTAATAGTAGGTATTTATGCTCAAATATTAACGGCCTCTAGCTTGGGCGAAGGTGTTATATGGTTGTCTACGGTTTTGAATACGGGCCCTATTATTTTTACGCTATTTATTTATGTTATCTGTTCTGTTTTGGGAACGGCTATGGGCACTTCTGTTGGGGTAATATTCATTCTAACGCCTATACTTTATCCAGTAGCCCTTAAATTAGGGATTTCCCCAGGCTTAGCAGCTGGTGCGATTTTAAGTGGGGCAGCAACGGGAGATCATTTTTCACCTGTGTCTGATACAACCTTAATTAGTAGCTTGACACAGCAATATAAATTTAAAGAAGGTTCTGTACCCGTGGGAGAAGTGGTGCGAGCAAGAATGAAATATGTCATTCCTGCTTTCCTAATTTCTTGCTTTTTCTATGGAATAGCTGGCAGTTGGGGGAACGCTACAAGCCTTTCCGCATCAGCCACCATGGATGAAAGTCTTACCCCACAAGGCTTAATTATGATACTTCCGATGGTAGTCGTTATTATCACTGCTATAAAAGGAAGTTCCGTATTTCAATCTATTACTTATGGGGTGGTATCTGGGTTGATAATTGCCTTAGCCGCTCAATTAATTACGGTAGAACAAGTGTTTGCTATAAAAGATGGAAAAGTGACGGGTATTTTAATAGATGGTGCTTTAGCTAATGTGGATACGGTAATGATGATTGTCCTAATGATGGGGGCTTACGGCGTGATTCGTCATTATGGTTTGATAGATAGACTAGTATCTAAATTAGCAAATTCTTTAACGGACTCTCCTAGAAATACAGAATTAACGATGTTAGGACTAGGCTCTATGCTGAGTTTTATTTTGGTGGGATTAGTTACTAGAATTACGGTTATTGCTGGCCCTGTCATTAATGAACTTGGGCAGAAACACAATATTCATCCTTGCCGAAGAGCCAATATTTTGGATGCGGTTGCCAATGGTCTCAGCTATATTGCTCCTTGGCATGTTTGGCCGTTGTTGATGATATTAACGATTAGTCCTTTACAAAAAGCCGATGAATTGTTAGTGATACCCAGTGCGATAGAGGTAGTGACCATGACTTTTTATCCAGTTGTTATTTGGCTAATAATGCTTGTTGCTATTTTGACTGGGTATGGTCGTAAGATGGAAGAAGCTTGAGGAAATAGTCCTTTAGAGGGAGCGTTTTGAATTGTTTGTTTTGATAAAAAACAATTCAAAACGCTCCCTCTAAAAAATCTATCCAATCTACCATTTGCCAAAGCTTTACGCTCTTAAAAATTATAAATTATGCATATCAAAACAAACGAATTCAGAATCGTACTACTTTTAAGTTTTTTCTTCTTCATTGCCTGTAATTCTACAAAGCAATTGAGCAGTACTTCGGCCGAAGAAATACCTGCCACTTTGTTAATTAAAAACGTAACCTTGATCGATGCAAAAAACGGTGTCCGACCGGGGATGAACGTTTTTGTAAAGGACAATAAAATTCTAAAGATAGGCTCTATTGAATCCTTTAAAATACCCAATACCGTCCAAATTATTAATGGAACTAATAAATTTTTGATACCGGGATTATGGGATGCCCATGTGCATTTATCCTTTATCAAAGAATTGACTCCTGCGATGTTTAAACTTTTTTTAGCACACGGCATTACGAGCGTTCGGGATACAGGAGGTCAACTCCATTTAGTTGTACCAGAAAGAGAGAAAGCTAGAAAAGACCCAAAAAACACCACACGAGTAATGATTGCTGGCCCACTATTGGATGGTGTGCCTACGGTATATGATGGCAGTACGCCCAATAATCCACATTTAGGCGTTGGAGCGAAGAGTGTAGCAGACGCAGAAAAATTGGCGGATGAAATGATCGCAGCAGAGGTAGATTTATTAAAAGCGTATGAAATGCTTACGCCAGAAGCCTTCAAAGCCATCTTAGCAAAAGGTAAATCGAATAGCCTACCTATAACGGGGCATGTGCCATTAAGTATGGATGTGATTGAAGCCTCTGAAAGCGGAATGAGTAGTATGGAACACATGCGAAATCTTGAATTTTCTTGTTCTTCGGATTGGGAGAGTTTATTAGAAGCTAGACAAAAAATGCTATTTGATGGTCAATCAGAAATTGGAAGTACCCTGCGAAGAAATATTCATACTGCTCAACGCAGTCATGCAGTCGCTAATCAAGATCCTGTTCGTAGAACTAAAGTCTTGAAAAGTTTAGCTGAGAATGGTACTTGGCAAATCCCTACCCTATCTATTCTGACGGTAGCATCCAAACGCTTTTTTATGCGACCAGATTGGCAAGATGCTTTTAAATATTTACCAAGTACGGTAGAAGCTAACTGGAGACAAGGAACTAATAAATTTTCCGAAACACCCGTTACAGAAGCTAGGTCAACTTATGCCGATTGGTCATTGGAAATGATTAGCCATTTAAAAAAAGCCAATGTGGAGATCATGGCAGGAACAGATTGCCCTATCTTTTATTTAACACCGGGCTATTCTTTACATGAAGAATTAGCTCTATTAGTCGAAGGGGGATTAACGCCTTTGGAAGCAATAGAAGCAGCTACTTTGAAACCTGCTGAATATTTTAACATGGAGAAAGAATTAGGGTTAATACAGGAAGGTATGTTGGCGGATTTGTTGCTTTTAGATGCTAATCCATTAGAAGATATTCGGAATACTTTGAAGATTAATGCGGTTGTTCGGGATGGGGAATTGCATCGAAGGGAGGCGTTGGATGCGATGCTTTTGGAATTGGAGAAAGGGGATGGGAAGAAATAGCATACTTGTTTTTCATTTTAAGATACTTTGCTGGATTAAATAGGGTTATAAGGGTGACACCGTTTTTTAAAGAGGTGTATCAAGAAGGGTGACAAAAAGGACCTCAAAAAGGCTTATTTTGAGGTCCTTTTTTCTGTGGATAGATATAAGATCATATTTAATTATTCATTGTAATTGAAGTGCTTAGTAAAAACCTATCCATATCTCAATAAATCTTTCATGCAAAACAATTGGTCTACTCTTGACAAACTAGGGTTTCTAGTCTTATTTTTTTATTGCTCTTTTTACGCCAGTACGCTTTTCTATTTTTTAGACCCCTTTTGGCAATTGTTAGTTCCTCCTTTTGCTAAATTGGTAGGTTCTCCTAGTTATAAATATATTTCCAACCCTGCGAATGGTAGTGGAGACACCACTTATCATTTTTATCAAATATTGTTGTTTACTACACTAGCAATTATGTTTTCTGCTTTGACTATTTTTTTGAAACGTGATCGCCCTAATTTCAAAACACTACTTAATCTTTTAAATGTACTCCTTCGGTATTTTATGGCAAGTATAATGATTGGCTATGGGTTAATTAAGTTGTTTTGTATGCAATTTCCGTTTCTGTCTTTTGCTAAGTTAGATCAGGAACTAGGAGACTTTTCCCCAATGGGTTTACTATGGACTTTTATGGGGTATTCACCTACTTACTCTATGTTTACTGGTGCATTAGAATTTATAGCTGGTATCTTACTATTATCAAGATATACTTCTACTCTTGGTGCATTGATGACTTTTGGTGTAATGCTAAATGTTATGGTGTTAAACTACTGCTATGATGTGCCCGTCAAACTGTTATCAACACATATTGTAATTATGGCAATGTTTCTAATGGCTATTGATGGGAGGAATTTATTAAATTTCTTTGTCTTAAAACAGCCTGTTTCGCCTCGATTAATTCCAGATATAATCCCCCTTAAATATAGAACACCTAAGCGAATATTTAAAGTAGGTTTAATAACTGCCTACATCGGAATGGTGCTGTGCTATATGAATGAGCAATCTAAGGAATATGGGTTTAATGCCCCTAAAGCATTTTTTGCAGGAAAATACAATGTAGAATCTTTCCAACGGATAAATTATGATAACCTAAAGGTACAGGCAAATGGAGAAAATAGTTGGAATATATTTTATCAGACTGAGGATAATTACGCTATGATTAAAAGAGAGAATGGAGAGATGGAATATTACTTAATTGAAGTAGATACCACTAAGCAAATTTTAAAAATAAAGTCTGAACAAGGTTCTATGTATCAAAAATTACGTTATATACCAATTGAAGAGGATCGTTTTCAATTGTCTGGTAAATTCAAAAATGACTCTTTAAATTTTGTACTGACAAAAGAGAATACCAATAACCGTCTTCTAATTAAACGTGGATTTCGTTGGATAAATGAAGAACCGTTCAATAGATAGATATAAAAGGAACAGTATATAAATAAGAAAGTTTTCATACTGATATTTTGTATTTTCATTCAAAGTAGTTCCTGTGCCACAACATCCATTATAGCTGCTCCAACATAGTTGAAGCAGCCCTAACAGATATAGAACTAAATATCAAAACATTGAGCCTACGCTGAAAAGTCAGCGTGGGCACCGATTTGCTAAATTTTCAGAATTTAGTAAATCTCAATTGATTGGTTTTTAATAGAATAAAATTTACTAAATCTAGGAGATTTAGCAAATTGAGCCCTAAATCGACTTTTCGGAGTAAGCTCAACACTTAATTCAAACTCGGATTCGCTCGAATTTCCGAGATAGTAATCGGAAAGAAAGTACCGGGCGTATTAGTCGCATCGCCCGTTGCATTCCAATAAACAGAAGGCGAATTGAAACGATAGTGATCGGCGATTCTTCTACCTTGTAAGAAAAGATTGACCCTTCTGGAGTGTAATAATAAGGCAGTTGCATCTATTTGACCAGCATAAGGAGTCAATCCATCTAAAGCTCTTAAGTTATTGATATGAGTAGTAAAGCCAGCTTCGTCTCCCTTAGCCAATGCGCCTTCTGCCAAAATCAAATGCATTTCTCTGGAAGAAACAATCGGATACGTAGGATACAGCCCAGGACCTGTGAAATTGACCACATGTTTGTATAAAGCAGGATCTGGAATGTTATCAATCGGATCCATTAAAGTTACTGTGGTTGCAGGATCTCCGTCATTGACGGCATCGGGGCGTTTACTGTCAGAAGACAGCACATATTCATCAGATAAGCGCATCTCTAAACGAGAGTTCACTTCTCCTGCAATATCCAATCCGCCCACGGTGCCTGGTGCAGCAGGATCTGTTACTAATTGAAAGGCATCATCTGCACCCATTAAACCCAAGGCAGTTACAGCGGCAGCAGTGCCAGCATCAACTAAGGGACTAGCAGTATTTATAGGATTCGTTTTTCCCCACACTGCTTTTCCGTGTTGCGCTCTGGCTAGTAGTCCTTGGAAAGCAGCCTCATTACCTGCATCAAGTGCAAGTCCACTATTGATATATTCAATAGCTACATCATATAAGGAACCCATATTGTCAGTACCAACAGCAGGACCCGCTTCTAGTTTATCCGACGAAATAACAAAATCATCGAACATGTCAGCTATTACGATGTACATAGTTGCTCCATACAAATAGGCTCGTGCTAATGCACTTTCGTCACCGCTTAGTAAAGTTCCATCAGACTGAAATCCTTCTCCTCTTCTAATGACCTCATCTGCCCACCAACGAGCTTCTGCAACATAGAAAAAGGCAGCATCCGTAAACTCATTATTTACATTGGACAAGTTGCCAAAATTCAACTGTTGCCAAGCATCTCTGGAACCAATCCAAATCATCTCATCACTTGCTACAGAATAGGGCGCAAGAATATTTCCATAGGCTCGTACTAAGGTCGCTTCCACGCCATTCACCATAGGGACAAAGGCTCTGGCATCATCCAGATTTTCTTCTAATAAGTTGTTGGGATTATCCGCATCTAATAAACCATCGCAACTTGCCGTTGCTACGATAATCATTATGAGAAATATATATTTATAAAATTTATTTAAAATCATGGTTTTGGTTTTGATGGTAAACGGTCGACGGTTGAAGGTTGACGGTTTACCATACGAGAAAATCAATTATTTTTAATTGTCAACGTCTTACAAAAAACAATCAGACAATTTTAACTTTCTTATGGCTTCGCCATAAGCTACGATATGTCGCCCTTTCAGGGCTAGAAAATATCAACTACTTCGATAAACTTCTCAAAAAAATCAATTATTTTTAATTGTCAACGTCTTGCAAAAACAATCAGACAATCAAACAATTTTAACAATCTATTATCTATCACAATCCAAACTTCAAGGTAAACATCACTTGACGTGGAATAGGCCATCCAAAGGCAGCGATCCCTTGTCCAAAGTTTTGATCCGTCGTATTAGCTCCCCCTCTACCTACAAAATTGATCTCTGGATCAACTCCAGAATAATCAGTTAAAATAGCTAGGTTTCGACCAGATACGCCGAAGGAAGCATAAGAGAAGCCTAGACCTTTTATGAAGTTACTTGGTAAACGATACACTAGACTTACTTCCCTCCAACGGATGAGATCCGCTTTTTCTAAAGTATTCAAACCAGAGAAAGGAGCTAAGGCTAAATTTTCATACAACCAATCCTCTAATGCTTCTAATCGAACATTTGGATCATTTTGTGGGTTGAAGCTCCCATCTACTCCTCCCGTTATATAATCACGGTTCACTTGTGCGGAGGTCGGAAGGTTTCGACCAATAGCCGAATTGGCTTGTCGGAAAGCATCCGTTAAATTGTTGACAACATAATTTCCTGCTTTGTATTCAAAGGTCGTGCTGAAGGTAAGGTTTTTCCACGCAACAGAGCCTCCAAATGCGCCTGTCCAATCGGGGGTACTTTTCCCTAAGTAGTGGTCTAATAAATCCCCATCTCCATCATCATCTCTCAACAATACACCACCAACTCCTGGAGAAGAAGGCAGACTAAAAGCTTCGGCAGCATTGTCCGTAAAGAAGTTCAATAACTCTTGTCGAGTATCTGGCTGACCATCACTATTAGCAATATCAATAGGTAAAGAACCCTCACCAACATCCACCAATGCTGCTCCAAAGTTGGCACCTGGTGCTTCTCCTTCAATCAAGAAATTTCGATACCGTGGATAGGATCCGCCCACTTTAATAGGTGGCGCACCTCCTAAGTCCACCACGGTCTCTTTGAGATAAGCACCATTGACATATAAATTAATGTTCAATTTTTTATTCTTAAATACAGTTCCATTTAAGCCGATTTCCATTCCGTTGGCTGCTAGTTTTCCTATGTTTACCAACTGTGCCCCTCTAAAACCACCTGTCAAAGGAAATTGTCTGGCATATAAGGCATCATCTACTACCCTATCCCAGTAGGTGAATTCTACATTCAATTTATTTCGCAACAATCCAGCAGAAAAACCAGCTTCCCATTCTTTAGAAATCTCTGGCTGTAAGTCTGGATTACCGAGATTATTAGGGGCAATACCTGCGCCAGTCGCAGAAGCCAAAGCTTGATAAGTAGTCAGGGCATCAAATGCGCCTGGCTGTAAACCTGCCCAGCCATAAGACCCTCTCAATTGTAGGCTACTAAGGAAGTCACTAGGTGTCCACCACTTAGCATCTGTAGGGACAAAGGAAACAGAAATTTTTGGATAAAAGGCAGCATTGAAATTTCTACCAAAAGCGGAGTGGGCATCCAAGCGTCCCCCTAGCGTTACAAATAAAGCCTCTCCAAATCCCATTTGCTCTTGTACAAATACACCTGCATTAATTACTTCTGAGAAAAATTCATACACATCTTTATTGGCTGCCGCTCCAGTCACCTCAAAACCAGGTCCAGGGAATCCTTCTCCACTACCAGAATCAATAAGCGTTTCTTGTTTTACAATTTGCCCCCCTAAAATAAAGTTGGAGGAGACGAATCCAAAATCATTAGTAGCAGTTGCCTTCAATTCGGTACTTTGTGCGATGAATCTACGGTTGGTAAATGCTGCGAAGCCATTGGGATTCGCCCCTGAAAAATCATCTATATTCCATCGGAAGGGCCAGAACTCTTTGGATGTGGCATTAGAAAAATCCACGCCAAAAGTACCGTCTAATTTTAACCAATCAACTGGATAATAATTCAAGCCTATACTTCCATTATAATGCTTTACGTCACTCTCAAAATTAATCTGCAAAGTTTCATTTACGGTCGCAAAAGCAATCGTACCCGTCTGGTTTTGGGCAGATGCTAATTCAGGTTTACTAAATTGAGCTAAGGAGCCTACCCCATAAATATTGTTATTATTTTGCATCGTGGAAGAAGAACGATCTGTAAAACCAGAAGACAATCGAGCGTAGAATTTTTCAGAAGGCTTTATATCTAAATTAAGATTCAATTGACCTAGTCGATCAAGATCCGTTGCTCTGGTAGAAATGCTTGCAGGATAGGTTCGGCTTTGCCCTCCAAACGGACCATCCGTATCTGACCATCTAGCAGACACGTAGTAATTGAACAAGTTCGTTCCACCAGATATGCCTGTTGAAAGTTGGGTAGAAACACCTGTTTCAAAAAGTTCTTCTGTGAAATTTTTGCTTATTAATTGATAAGGTTGAATAGTTTCTCCAAATACTTCACTCAATTCTGCGGCTTTGTCAGCACTAGTAGCAAAGCCCGTATTATTAAGAATTTTTCCTTCTGGGAAATTAATAATACCCTGCGCAATTTTAAAATCAAACTTGGGCTTACCCGTTTTTCCTTTTTTGGTAAAAATTTGGATGACCCCATTACTGGCTTCTGTCCCAAATAAAGTGGCTGCGGAAGCCCCTTTCAAAATTTCAATTCTATCAATAGCCTCTGGATTAATATCATCTAATCTGGAGGTAGAACCACCTCCTCCCGCGCCTACAAAACCGCCACTACCAAATCCGCCTCCTCTATCCACTCGGATACCATCTACAATAATAATCGGCTCATTCAATTGGGAAAGAGAAGCATTTCCTCTAATTCGAATGGAAGCCCCTTCTCCTGTCAAGCCACTTGATGGAAAGGCGACCATTCCAGGTTCTCTACCTTGTAGAATGTCAGAAAAAGAATTCACAGGAAGATTCTCTAATTTAGCGGTAGAAATAGTTCCAATGGTATTTCCTATTTTCTTTTTCTCTATTGGCCCTCCCGTACCTGTCACCACAATCATATCCAACTCGGTTACACTTTCGGACAGCTCAAAATTCAATTGGCTATCTCCGTTACCTACTAATACACTTTTTGTAACGGCACTGTAGCCTGTATAAGAGACTATAAGATCATAATTCCCTTCTGATAAATCATCTAATTTGTAAGTCCCGTCAAAGTCAGTAATAGTTCCTTGTGAAATTCCCTTGATGAAAATCGTTACACCAATCAAGGGGTCATCGGTATCTTCATCTATAACTGTTCCTGAAATACTGCCTTGTGCTAGTCCCCAAAAAGGAAGCAGGAACAGAACCAGAAACGGGAAGATTCGTAATAAATAAGGGGTTTTGTTTTGGTACATTTCGGTTGATTTTTAAATTGGAAGTTAATAGACAAGTAGGATTGCCTATTTGTTTAAGCAACGAAAAACAAGAACTGGAGCGTTTTGCTTTGTTACTAAGCTGCCAATAAAATTAAAATTGTGAGCAAATATGCTCGTGTACGTGAGGTTATATTGTCGTAATTTAAATATAAAAAATATAGTGAAAATAGTATGGCTATTCTATATAGGATAGTTCAAATTGCCCAATTCAAAGGGATGTGGCTTCAATGTGATGTAAATAGACAGTGTTGAATCTATGCTCCTTAGTGCTAAAAGCATGGTTTTGTTACAGACAGTTCCGAAGCTACGCTCCTATGAGGCTATTTTAAAGGAGCATAGATTCAACACTGTCTGTAATAATGCTATTACACTCCTTGTCTTAAAGGAGCGTAGCTTCGACACTGTCTGTAATAATGCTATTACTCTCCTCTCTTAAAGGAGCGTAGATTCAACACTGTCTGTTTAC
>JAYJMJ010244634.1:0-15274 GCA_036873875.1 Laminaria ephemera | reverse complement strand
GAGACTTGTATACATGCCATCCTCACTCTCCAACAAACCCTATATTATATCGTGTCCTTATATAATCTCTCACTTTTTTCTAACCATATTTGGTCCTGATTACTATGTTCCTCCGTAATAGCGCTTCATAGCGCTTGCTATTGTAGCCCCGACGCATTCCCGGAGGCTTGCTCCAGGTGTCCACGATGGCTCATCGTCCCAGACCATAGACACATGCTGCGATAGGGATGGCACCATTTTTTTTTCTGAGGCTCCTGACTGGAGGAGCTCTGAACCTCACCCGGACACAGACTTTGCTAAAAATTGTAGGCTTACCCCAATGAACAATCCCATGGCCTAGGTATGAAACGAATAATATTGTAAAACGTAAATGGGATTCGAACGGTATTGGGGAGTTCCTCAGCTGAGGAGCCCCGTCCAGCTGAGGAGCCCCGTCCGCCATATAGAGCTTTGCTAAAAAGTGCCACCCCTGTCGCAGCTCCAATGCCTTACCGGAGGCTTGCTCCATGTCTCCACGAAAGCTGATCGTCCCGGGCAGTAGTTCGACAGCGAATCTGCAGAGGTCTGTCTTCAGTGTGCTTAGTAGCTTGCGGTTTTGCAACTCTCCCGTGAAAGGAAGAGGGTGTCTCCTACGCTCTAGCGACTGTTGTATTTGGGCGGGTACCGAAATCATTCCGCCGCCGCCTGTCGAAGACTCCGTCTCATAGTTGGCTCAGCTCACATTGACTACTCGCGGTTATGGGCAGGTCTCACTGATTGGTGTTAGACGAAAACCCCACACATGGGAAAGATCAGACCCCCCCTATTCATGACCCATGCCTTGCAGGGCAGATAGATTCCTGGTCTGTATGATCTGCATGGTTTAGATCATGTTGCCGGGTGAGAGCCAGGTGATATGAACGATCTAACCCGTGTTTCCTGGGTTGGATCTGTACTACAGTACACAGATCCCGCACAACATACCATGACGACAGATATGGGATCTATTAATGGATGACCTAGATGATCTATATTGTGATCTGTCCAATGTGTGAAACCTTTGCACTCGACGAAACTGTGGTTACCGCACGGTGAGTGCTGGGTTGCTATCTCACTGAAAAATCGCAACCCAAGACGCCGATTGATGTCCAGGCCGTGCAGTATCCGGGCTGAGGTACCAAAAGGTGGCATCACCGACGAAAATGTTCACCGCACACTCTTAACCCGTGCATTATTGCAAAAAGTATCCCATACTAATTTCAAGTAGTTTGCCCCCGAAAACATGCTCCAAGTTTAAAAGGGGTTAGTCGTTGCCTTCACCGTGTCGAAGAAGAGCGAGCAGGAAACCCGTTCCCCCCTCGTTGGTGTTGGTAACCCTCAGCATCATTATTTTGTAGCCAGCCTCAACACCCTCAACATAATTAATATTTAGTACTCTTCGTCTGCACCACGCCCCTCTCCCGGCGCAATCTGAACGGGTTGGGATTAGGCCGCCACGGAGAAGCGACATCAACGGCAAGACGCGGACCAGGTGAACACAAAGAGCCTTGTTTTTTTTTGCTGCAGCGGTTTCAATGCAATATAATGGCTGTCGGCGAGCGACCAGTACCATTTGAGTACCACTTGAGCACGTACGATGATGCTAAGCCAGAAGTAACAGGGAGAGCTTGAGCATAGGGTTCCTTTTTTGTGGGTTTCCTTTAGTTTTCTTCTACTTTCTGAGGCATGTTTATGAGTGATCGACGTTGAAGTTTATGCTGCACATTGTCGAATGGCAAATATAATAACAATTTGAGGCAGGATCATTTGAGGAAGTACCACTTGAAGAACCTATAGTAGGGTTGGGCACTGGCGCAGTATGTACTGGCAGTAGTAATATGCTGGCAGTAGCTATCTACTGATTGAGTCTGCCAGTAGATGCTGCCAGTCGGTTGATATAACGTACGTCCAAGAAACACGTCGCATTACATTGTGAAACCCATCAAAAATCGTTCTGGGAGGACCAGTATCCAGTGTACTGCTGCAATCCAGTATTCTGATTGCTGTCAAAGGCAGTATTATATCTACTGATTGAGGCCACCAGTGCCCAACCCTAAGCAATAATCAGTTGGCGCCCCCCTCGCTGTCCAAACGCCGATGGAATGAGCGCTGTGCAGCCGGTCAGTCTCTTTAATATGGGGGGTTATCTCTGTTATAACCCGTGAACCCACATTTTTCAAAACAATTATTTTGGAGTTTGTGTGGGTTGATTTATGCAGTAGTTATAGGGTCAAGGGCGCACTTCTCAAAAGAAACATCGTGCGGTTGGTGAGGCTTTCGGCAACGGCAGTCAGAGAGACGAACGCATTCGAAAAAAGCTACAGCCTTTACAGTAGGTAGACCTGTAGCCTACCCAATTTATTCTTGCCTCGTCACTAGTTGTGGGTCCTGGCCGTCGAGTCTTGGGAGGCCAGGTGTTGTCTAGCCTGGCCATGTAGCTCCAACTGTACGCAATTGGGAAATATGTTGGTGGGACCCCCCCACACGATATATACTTCTTTTTTATGGGAATGCTTATGAGTGACCGACGTTGGAGCTCATGCCGCACATTGTTCGATGGAAAAAATATTGACAGTGATGTATATCCCTAAATTGTAAACATGACTTGTCCCGGGGCAGAGGCATTTGGCGGCACAGGAGGCGTACGATGCGGTTCTCCGAGGATGGGCAGGGAAGAGCGACGCTGCTGCCGGCAGGGGTGCTCAAGCCGGTGCGACGGAAGGCAAGTGCATGCGTGCTGGTTTCTCCCTCCTTCGGGTCATCAGCAGAACGAGTAGCACGGCAGAACGAGTAGCACGCTCTTTATCATGCGGCAGTACCATATATTTGCTCACACTGTAGAAATAGTCTGCGGTGTTTATTCCAGTAAAATCAGGGTCACACGGACAAACGGACAGGCAGGCAGACAGACAGACAAGACACATTCGGACTTTCCGCCATACAGTACCACTCTAGACTGGGGAAGGGGGGGTTAAGCCGTTTCTCAATGTTTTCCGTGGGTGCGCGCGGTTTAACCCTCGTCCTTAATCCCTAACTCAACAGAAAGGGGTGAGGACTCTTTCCGCGACGGCAGACACGTGTGACAATAGGGATAGCAGTTTTCGCTGAATAAAATACGATTGACGAGGCTCCTCAACTGAGGAAGCCGCCCGATATCGCCGGAATGTCTTGTGTTTTACGTTCTACAAGCTACCTGCATTAAGACCGATTTGCCGTATTCGGCATCTGGGGCGGGCCCATGTTCGGAAGCATGTTGGCGAATAAATTCCGAATTTTCTCAAAAATCAGCTTTTGTGGGGTTTGCACTCAAGGAAGGATAACTTATGACGCTTGGGTACGTGCGAGAGAGCGCACGACGGCGCCGCAACCCGCCTAGGGGGTAGATTGACCACTTACCGTCGTGCTCGCGCAAAAATGGGCTTAATCGGTTGCGCCTTTGGAATATTCGTCGGGGTGCGCTTTCTTTTTTCTCGAAGTCAATGGATGTGTGCGGTGGAGAGCTCCTGATATGAGGAGCCGCAGAAAAAATATGTTGCTACCTCTATCGTAGCATGAGTCGGCAACTACTGTACCTCGCCGTCACCTACTCTATTGTCAACTGTTTCTCGGTAGAGTCAATGCTGGCGCATTCTCCTCGCTCCCCTGCGGGCAATATTGGAACCCCTCCAAAAAAACAAGCCTGTGCCTTGGATTACGACCGGCAAGCAAGCGAGTTGACGCCACGAATCCCGGAAGCGTGAATTTCAGGCCAAATGCAACGTATATACTCCTCGCCGGAATAAGTGAAGCCATAAGCTCAGGCAAGAGCTGTCGCCGCGAGGCGGGCCCTTGCCAACTGTCGATCCGTTTCAGGTTCAGACCAAAGCCACGGTAGGAGATATCTCCGTTTTCATTCCGAGCAACGTAACAAACAACTCACTGGCGGCTTATTTCGCGAAACAATGAAGCGCAAAAGTTTTTAAAGACTTACAAAGCAATAGTGTAAGTAGGTGCGCGAGTAGACCCTGAGCCGCAGAAAGAAAACGTCGTAAGAGTACTCTCCCTACCGCAGCCTTGGTATTCAGCCACCCACGCCTAACTCTACAAGCGACATGGTGTTACCCCCAACACTTGCCATGATTGAGCGTCGTATTTACCGTGTTCGTTCTGTGAACCGTCCAACACAACCTTGCGGTGCGACCCCCGCCCCCTCGCTTTCCGCTCCTCCACACGGCCCCCCTCTCTCATCTTGTCCAACCAAGTACCTGAACCTCCAACCAAGTACTTGAACCTCTTCTCCTCTCTCCTCTCCCCCCTTCCTTATCTGTGTATGCAGTGGCAAGTGGCGCGCCGCCGGCGCAATACCGAACGACAACGAGTTCAGCGGAGGAATTGCCCAGCAGGGACCATACTTACCTGCACACGTCAGACCGACGGCACCAGATAGCGAACTACACGCGAGATGCATCCAATACCCAACGACCTTCATCTTCCGTCGTAGTCGTCAAACCTTCAGGGGATGGAGATGTTCGTCCAAATACATCACAAGGACGGGGTCCGTTTGTGCCGAAATACTCATCCGTACCGGAACGCGACGTGGTTTCTAGGTCGGTGTCGGCATCGGTGTCGGCATCCGAAGCACTGTTGGGAGTCCGGTCAGGATCAAGGTTCGAGTCTACGTCGGGATCGGAGCTCGGATTTCCATCCGAACGAATTTCCCAGCAAGCGTCCGCGCTTTACTCACGGGTGCTGCCAACATCCACTAAACCCGCACCCGGTGCCAGTGTCGATCAGCACGATAGAGCATGTCGTGGAAACGACCGCAGTAATGTGAACGACGTCAACCGCAGGAGATTGCCGGAAACCTCGCCTACAAATGATCACGGGAGAAATAGGTCAATAAGCGAGAGCAGTCGCGCCAATACCAGCACCAGTGGCAGCATTGTGACATCTGCAACTGGCAGGAATGACACCAGGGCAGACGACCCCGGTCAACATCGCGAGGCCCATCGATCTAACGCCGATCCCTCCACTGCAAACGATCACGGACGAAACAGGGCAAGGGCCGAGAGCAGTCGCACCAACACGGACAGCTTTGTGTCATCTCCAACTGGCAGAAATGAACCCGTCGCGGACGACTCCGGCCGAAATCGCGGGGTACATCGATATAACGTTGACCCCGTACCTACAAACAAACACGGACGAAACATGTCAAGAACCGAGAGCAGTCGCACCAACACGGGCAGCTTTGTGTCATCTCCATCTGGCAGAAATGAGCCCGTCGCGGACGAACCCGGCCAACATCGCGGGGCACATCGATATAACGTCGACCCCATACCTAAAAACGAACACGGTCGAAACAGGTCGAGAACCGAGAGCAGTCACACCAGCACGGGCAGCTTTGTGTCGTCATCTCCAAGTGGCAGAAATGAGCCCATCGCGGATGACTCCGGCCAACATCGCGGGGCGCATCGATACGACGTTGACTCCGTGCCTCCAAACGACGATGGACGAAACAGAGCAAGACCCGAGAGCAGTCGCACTACCACGGGCAGCTTTGTGTCATCCGTGATCGGCAGAAATGCGCCGAACGCGGACGACCCCGGACGACATCGCGGGGTGCCTCGATACAGCGTCGATCTTTCTCCTCCAAACGAACATGGACGAGAGAGGGCAATGACTAAGAACAGTCGCACCAGCACAGGCAGTTTTGTGTCATCTCCAACTGCCAGAAATGAGTCCAGCGCGGATGTCTCCGGGCGACATCGCGGGGTGCATCGATACAGCGTCGATCTTGCGCCTCCAAACGAACGCGGAAGAGACAGGGCGAGAACGGAGAGCAGTCGCACCAGCACGGGCAGCATTATGTCTTCTCCAACAGGCAGAAGCGAGATCAGCGCGGACGACGCCGCCCGACATCATGGGGTGGTCCATCCTTTCAGCGGCAAAAACAGCACGGTACTAGCGGCTACGGTGGCAGGGGGTCCCCAGAGCTCAAATGGCCCTCAGCAGGTGGCGGGGTTTGACAGCGCTCTGGAGCATAACGCACCGCGACGGAACGAGCCACATAATGAGATCGCATCGCAGCGACGGTACGCCCCGACACAGGAGAGGATATCGTTAAGCAGCTGTGATGCCTGGAGATCTGACGGCGTTGAAGTCAAGCGACAACCCTTGCTGGAGGTAGACAATCGCCGGAGAAGTATCGAAGGCGCGGGGGGGGGAGGGCAGGCGGGGGGCATGCGGATTGAGATCGCAGGCGAGAGACGACCGAGCACAGCGGGGGAGATCCTGCTCGATGCTGTAAGCCATCCCCGGGAGGAAATAGTAGTGGTCGCTACCCCGGAGAATGTTGCGGCTGCGGCGAAGGCGGCAGTGAAAGCTTTCGGCTCGAACGAAATTATTTTCGAATCGTCGCCATCTCACTCCCAGCAGCAGCAGCATCAACAGCAGCAGCAGCAGCAGCAGCAGCAGCAGCAGCAGCAGCAACAACACGAGCAGCAGCCGCTGCAACTGCAGCAGCAGTCACAACAGTTCCAATCATCGCTGTCGAGCCTGTCTTGGATGACCAACATGGAAGAGCACAGGTTCAAGGGTCGGGCGTCTCCTTTGTTTGCAAGTTCCGTCGAACGCAGCGCCGGAGATAACAACCATCCACCGTCGCGCTTACCTTCACGGGGGTCAAAGAGCGAGGAAACACCGAATGCGGCGTTGAACTCTTTAGGCGGTCAACAACTTGCTGGTGAAGGCGTGCCCCGCGAATCCAGCTTCATCCGCATCCCCAATTCGGGGTTTTCAGGCCCTATTCAAGGACTTGCGCCAACGACGGGCTCGTATTCCAGTGCTGAGCCGATCTCTGTCTCCATGCCTAAATCAAGTTTCGGTTCTGGCTCCGGTTCCCGGGCAAGATCTCTGTGGAGTTCTAGGTCGGGTTCTGAACCCGCTCATGGGTCAGGGACAGTGCCAACAAATCCATCAGATCCTCTGCCGCTGGACCTTAGACCAGATTCCCTATCGGAGTCTCAGTCGGGGTCTCGATCGGATTCTCGATCAGAGTTTGAGACGGATGTTCAGTCGGAGTCTCAATCGGATTATCGAGCAGATTTTCGAGCAGCTTCTAAATTAGGTTCCAGATCAGGTTCCCGAGCAGATAGACCAGGTTCTCTACCAGGCTCCGGATCGATTTCTATTTTCAGTTATCCCTCCGGTTCTCGGACAGATTCTCAGTCCCGTTCTAACTCGGACTTTTGGTCAGATTCTCGTTCCGGTCTGACCAACAGGTCGCGTTCTCAGTCTGATTCTCAGTCTGTTTCTCGGTCTGGTCCACGGTCCGGTTCTCGATCGGACTCCCGAAAAAGTTCTCGCTCGGGTTCGCGATCAGGTCCTCGTTCAGGTTCTATCGGGAGGTCGGGTTCTCAGTCAGGTTCTCAGTTGGGTTCTCCATCTGGTTCTCCGTCTGATCCTCTGTCCGGTTCTCGATCTGAGTCTCGAAAAAGTTCTGACTTTGGTTCTGGTTCGGGTTCTCAGTCAGGTTCTCGATCTGACTCTCTGTCGAAACCTCTACCCGGCTCTCGATCTGGTTCTCGGAAAGGTTCTCGCTTGGATTCTCGATCGGGTTCTCGATCAGGCTCTGTTAGTAAGTTGGATTCTCAGTCAGGCTTTCGATCTGGTTCTAAGTCTGGTTCTCGGTCTGATTCCGATATAGGTTCTCGCTCAGGTTCTCAATCAGATTCTCAAGCAGGTGTGACCAATAGGTCGGGTTCTCAGCGGGATCTTAGATCTGGTTCTCGGTCTGGTTCCCGAAAAGATGCTCGCTCGGGTTCTCGGTCAGGTTCTCGATCAGGCTCTATTGATAGGTCGGGTTCTCAGTCTGGTTCTGGATCTGGTTCTGGATCTGGTTCTGGATCTGGTTCCGGATCTGGCTCTCGGTCTGGTCCTCAGTCTGGTTCTCGGTCTGTTTCTCCTAGAGGTTCTCGGTTGGATTCTCGATCACGTATTCAATCAAGCGTGACCAATAGGTCGGGTTCTCAGTCGGGTGGTACGTCGGTTACTCATTTTGGTTCCCAGCCTGATCCTCGATCTGTGTCCCGAATGGCTTCCTGCTTGGGTTCTCAATCGGATTCTCGATCAAGATCTGTAAACAGGTCGGCCTCTGGATCTGGTTCCGGATCTGGTTCCGGATCTGGTTCCGGATCTGATTCTCGGTCTGGTTCTCCGTCTAGTCCGCGGTCTGGTTCTCGGTCTGATTCCCGTAGAGTTTCTCGCTTAGGTTCTCGGTTAAGTTCTCAACCAGGTGTGACCAATAGGTCGGGTTCACAGTCAGATGTTAGATCTGGTTCTTGGTCTGGTCGTCTGTCCGATGCTCGATCAGATTCCCGAAAAGTGTCTCACTCGGGTTCTCGGTCAGGTTCTCGATCAGGCTCTACTGATAAGTCAAGTTCTCAGTCTGGCTCCGGATCTGGTTCGGGATCTGGTTCGGGATCCGGTTCGGGATCTGGTTCCGGATCTGGTTCCGGATCTGATTCTCGGTCTGGTCCTCGATCTGGTTCTCCTAGGGGTTCTCGCTTGGATTCTCGATCACGTTCTCAATCAGGCGTGACCAAGAGGTCGGGTTCTCAATCGGGTGGTATGTTTGGTTCTCTGTCTGGTCCTCTTTCCGATCCTCCATTAGATTCCCGAAAAGGTTCTCGCTCGGGTTCTCGGTCAGGTTCTCGACCAGGCTCTATTGATAGGTCGGGTTCTGGATCTGCTTCTGGATCTGGTTCTAGATCTGGGTCTGGATCTGGTTCCGGATCTGGTTCCCGGTCTGATTCTCGGTCTGGTCCTCGGCCTGGTCCTCGTTCAGCTTCCGGGCCTGGTTCCCTCAGAAGTTCTCGCTTGGATTCTCGGTCAAGCTCTCAGCCAGGTGTGGCCAATAGGTCGGGTTCTCAGCCGAATCTTAGATCTGGTTCTCGGTCTGGTCTTCTCTCCGATTCTCGATCAGGTTCCCGAAAAGGTTCTCGCTCGGGTTCTCGGTCAGGTTCTCGATCAGGCTCTATTGAGAAGTTGGGTTCTCAGTCTGGTTCTAGATCTGGTCCTGGTTCTGGTTCTGGATCTGGTTCCGGATCTGATTCTCGGTGTGGTCCTCGGTCTAGTTCTCGCTTGGGTTCTCGATCACGTTCTCAACCATCCGTGGCCAATAGGTCCGGTTCTCAGTCGGGTGCTTCCCGCTTGGGTTCTCGATCGGATTATCGATCAGGATCTGAGAATATGTCTGGTTCTGAATCCGGTTCTGGATCTGGTTCTGGATCTGGTTCTGGATCTCGTTCTCAGTCTGGTTCTCGGTCTGTTTCTCGGTCCGGTTCTCGGTCACGTTCTCAATCAGGCATGACCAATAGGTTGGGTTCTCAGTCGGGTGGTAGGTCTGGTTCTCCGTCTGGTTCTCAACCCAATTCTCGGTCTGAGTCCCGCATAGATTCCCGCTTGAGTTCAAGATCGGATTCTCGATCAGGATCTGAAAAGAGGTCTGGTTCTGGATCTGTTTCTGGATCTGGTTCTGGATCTGGTTCTAGATCTGGTTCTAGATCTGGTTCCGGATCTGGTTCCGGATCTGGTTCGAGACCTGGTTCTGGATCTGGTTCTGGATCTGGTTCTGGATCTGGTTCTCGGTCTGATTCTCGATCTGGATCTCAGGCAGGTTTGCCTTCTGGGTTCAAGTCAGTTTCTTCGTATGGTACAGGGCTCACGCCTGGGGGGGGATCAAGGAATGCCGAAAGCAGAAGATCTTCGTCTAGGGCTATGAGCCTAGCACCAGGGTCGGGGTCGGTATCAGTGGCTCTTTCGTCGTCTGGATCAGCTCCTCCTGCGAACGTTGTCGACGGTGACTCGGAATTCCATTCTCTGTCGGACAGCCCAACGATGTCCCCCTCTCGGAGGTCGCGGGAGGTAGAAGGCGATCGGTCGGCAGCCTCGTTTTGTTCGACACCGTCGAGTATAACATGGGTAACCTTAAACACCATCGACCAGTCTGAACACTCACCGCAGCATCGCCGGGACGATGAGGAGGGGTCGGTTATTTCACCGTCGTCGTCGTCGTCGGCGGCGTCATCGCGGGCGGCGACGGTGGCGGCAGCGGCGGCGGCGGCAGCGGCGGCGGCAGCAGCGGCGGCGGCAGCAGCGGCGGCTGCACAGCAGTCACAGTCACGGGTCGAACGGGAGCAAAAATCGGCCTCAGAAGAATACCGACGACCCACTCCCCAGCTTGAGCCCACGTTGCGTCTTGGAAGTAGCAGCGGCAGCAGTGGCAGAAGCAATGGCAGCAAGAGAAGCAGCAGCAACAGCAGCAAAAGTAGCAGCAACAGCAACAGTAAACGCAGCAGTAGCGACAGCGTCGTAGGCTCAGCGCCGTCGAGATCTGTGTCGGCCCGCTCCCACCCCGGCAGTGGTTCGGACTCAGTCTCATCGCGGGCCGAGAACGACCATATTGTCTCTTCTGTTGCTGTCACGGAGGGTGGTGGATCCGGAGGACAACCGGAAGAGATTCTACCGTCACGGCGGTCGCAGTCGAGGACATCGTCGACGGCTTCTTCTCACCAGGGGACGGGGGAGGGGGTTGCAACGAATGATGGGACTTCCACAGCTGCGCGTGGGATCAGCGAGGGGCAGTCTTCGGTTGCTGAACGCGAGTCGCGGTATTCCGGTTCCACGAACAGCAGGTCGTCGTCTGGAAGGTCGTCCCTCTCACGTTTTCAGGATGGCGACGATGGACGGCAGTCAGGCGCTTCCCTTCCTGGGGGACGTACCGATAACCAAGAGTCAAATCGACCGCCTTCGCACTCGTCTGCGTCAGAAGTCTCGTCCAACAGTCGGTCGGAGGGAGGGCACAGAGAGGATGCGATAACTGCTCGTCGTTTGCGAGGCTCTACGAGCTCAAGGTCAAGCGCAAACAGCGAGCGAGAGATACAAGAACAAGACCGGCTGCGCGAAAGTGCAGACGGCATCGTGCGGTCGGCGGCGCCCAATCAGAGCGCTGCTTCCACACAAGAACCAAGGAATGATTCTCGAACGAACAGCAGTAGGGGTGATTCTCATGCCTCTGGCCAATCGAGGAGTTCGCGAACGAACAGCGGCAGCGAAACAGGCACCGGTTCTTCTGTATCAAGTGGGAGCGGTGAGCCGCGCGCGCGCTCGGCATCGGGCGGGGCTTTGGGCAGGTCTCACTCTGCTGGAGGAGCCAGCAGGTCTAACTCTAGCTATTATAGCGGGGCGTCAGGCGCTGACACCAACAGGCGCGAAGCACTCCCACCGGCATCGGTAGGGTCTTCTGCGGGGCGCGCACCCGAAAGGACGGGGTCAGATATGGGCGGCTCGGCAGAGATTAGTCGAAGTCAGTTAGAGTCAAGGTTTGAGACGGGAGCGGCGGCGCCGCCGCCGCCCCCGCAGTTAGGGTCAAGGTTTTTTGAGACGGGAGGGGCGGCGGCGGCGGCGGTGGCAGCGGCCTTACCCACTCACCACCGCGAAAGGAGGCGTTCCAGCGACGTGCACGGACGCGTGCGCGCCCGGGAGGAAGGAAAAACGCGGTCGACCTCCGATTCTAGATCGGGTTCTGTCTCCTCAGGATTGCAGAGAAATGTCAGGCAAAGGCGTGCGGCTGGGGAAGTGCCTTCGACAACAGGGGGCGGCGGCGGTGGTAGTGAGTCTGGGCCTAGGACGGGATCTTCACGATCTAGCTCGTCAAGGCCAGGAGACGGCCAGCGCCGATGACAGTAAAGTTCCACTGGGTCAAACTCAGTGAAGGTCGTGTATATACGAGAGAGAGCTCGTAGGCCTACGTGCGCACTTTTGATTCCGACTACAAAAAATGTCGATGTCATAGCGTTGTTCGACCGTTGTTGAAACATCATCGTACATTTTTTAAAGTCCCGGCCAAGAGGCGGATGACACACATTGCCTCGACATTGTCTCCCAATGCACGTGGTCGAATCGACCCCGATAATGTTTTCTACCAGGTGTGGTGCACCGCCTAGGGAAAGGAGGCTATTATTTGTCGTTAAAAATAACATTTTCATGTAAAACCAGGTGACTTTCCCACGCTTATTCACTTGAGTAACGATAATGTTAATTCTCTTGAGTAAGTTTGTACTAGTACAGGATCACCATGGTATCCTGCTATATCGTCTGTGAAAAAGAAACGCCGCAGCAGAGAGCGAAACTCAGTGTGAGATCAGAACATGTTTGTTTCTTGCTGGCTTCCGGGCAGTCGAAGAGGAACCGCCTACTGTGAGTCCGCTCCTGGCCTGTGCGATTCGGTGCGCTCATTCGTCATCTCGTGAGAGCTAACTTGGCCATCGCTGGGTGGGGCCAAGGCCAGAGGGACGAGGAACACAAACCAAACGTTCACTCAAAACGGAAGATTCAGTCTCGAACTTTTTACCAGAGGAGCACGCCAGGCGATCCAGCACGCCAGGGTTTGTTTTTCGCTGGACATGTGTATAGCACCAAAGATTCGAATTGGGACCTTTTCATTTGCTGAAACCATGTACTCTTTTCACGCTTATTCACTGGATAGCGAGAACGTTTAATCGCTTGCGTAGCGAGAACGCCTGATCACTTGTTCGCCTCCGTAACGAGAACCCTTAAATCACGAGAGTAACGAGGGCGCTTAATCACTTGAGTAACAAGAAAGGTTTGTGGGTTTTGGCAGCAGAGGCCCTAGAGTAAACCCTAGAGAATAGTCCATCAGATTGTTCAGCGGAGTGAGCGTACCATTTTTCTCATGTATGTTTTTTGAGTGAGGTATAGATCCATTACAGGCGAGGAGCCTAAACATATTTCGGTGAGTCCCTATCGTTGCTAGGAACGGGTCTCTCATCAGCCGCCGATCAGTGGTGTCATCGAAAGCGCGCAGGAGTCATCGCCAGGGTTCTCATTGCCATTGTTTTTTAGCGTAGGTCCCGGTTGACGTCTCCCCCTAAAAACAAAAACAAGACTTTGTTCAACAGCCTATGTTGATGATGACGATGTTCTCACATTAGCTCATTCCCCAGAAATCTAGCCTGTGGTCGCAAACCCAGGCTAAGAAGCGTCCCGCCGGAAGAAAAACAAACACAAAATATCATTCAGCAGAACTGGCATTGCTCGTGCATCGTAACCGCCCAGAGCTGAAGCAATGGGATACCGGCGCCCCCTAGATAGCCCTTAGGGCGTGCCCGCTCTCCCAAGCGTAGACGTAAAACATCGTCGCCCCCTCCCTGTCCATCTCTTCCGCTGCCCTTAGCTCGGAAAAAAACGCGATGAACCGGCCTGCGACGACGCCAGAGGCTACTTCCCTCGCGGGAGCCCCTCAGTTATACCCGACAAACATCACGACAAACGCAGGGTCTAGATGATCTAGATCGCGATCTGTCCGATGTGCGAAATATTTCCTATCTGGTACATGTGCTTTCGTCCCGCAAACAGCCCCCGCTGTCGGACGTCCAAGGTTTAGCCAACAAAAGACGGCCTTTACAAAAGCGACGACAGAACCGTGTCTTCTCTGCCGCTGCAAGCGGGATCGCTCGACGACGACAACAACAATACAACCACAAACACCACCACAGTAGCGGTATCTCTCTCCCTTCATAACACCGCGGGCAACAACCCAACGCAGCCTATTCCACCATTCCACCGCGCTAACCTCCCGTACCCCCTCCCCCCTTCCACGGCCCGCCTAACCGCGGAGGTAGCCCCCCCCCCCCTTCCCCACGGCCTCCGTGCTCGCCTAACAGAGGCGCTAGGTGGAGCCTCCCTTTTCCCCAGGTTTTGCTGTCGAATCACTTGCCCCGGCGCCCCCAGCAGAGTCAAGGGCCTTCGAGGCCAAGGCTAAGGTGTCTTTGCTCTCCTCCATGAACATGTACTCCTTCTCAGACATCTGCAAAAAGAAAAAGGTTCCTCGTGTCATGACAACTGACAATAAACATCAAATAGTTCGTGTACATACATATTATTCTCGTATCGTCTCAAGGTAGAAGTTTGCGCCTGGACATGAGCGTCTCAACGGTGTTTTACTGTTTTTCATTTCGGAACAACCTACAACAACCTGGAGAGAAGTGTACCTTGGTGATGGAGGCAAATAGGAAATCACTTTTAAAGGTCGGCTTGGACGGACTTCTACTTGTAGTAATACATATATTCGGCTCATGATGCGACCGGCAAATGAACGAAACGCAGCACGCACACACCACGCGATTCGTTGGAGGGGCTAAAGCCCCCCGGCAACAGCGGGGAATCAACGGAGCACATCAAGCCCAATGGGGACGTGCAGTGTGAAATAATCTCGGCACGCAGCAAGCGCACAGTGAACGTGGTGAAAGGGAGATCGTCGCATATATATAAATGCGTTGTGGGTACAATCTACTCGGAACTATTAATAGGCCAGAGCTGTTTTGGCAGCGGTAAGGGTCCTTTTTCTCTGCTCCATACTTGTGCCGACCGTCGATGGTACGCAGAGATGAGTATCTGGTACTGCGGTACGTTGAAACAATACCACATCCATTCACGTCGCTCACTCGATTGTGTTTCCATGTTTGTTTCGTCACACCGCCGTAGTGTTTCCGACTTGGCCCAACTTCGAATACATGGTTGACACTTGACAGTCCACACTGCTGCTAATAGCTCCTCACTACATCTTCATCTCTTCGTCCGAGATTTTCCCAGGCTGTCGGGGTTAGGATTAGGGTTTAAAAGCCAACCACATTTCAGCAATTCTATCGAAGCTGGGACAGGTCGCAGACAGCCCTCTCTCACCGTGTTAACGGTGGGGAGGTGTAGGCAGTTGAAGTACTGCTGCCGAAGTTCGTAGCACACCGAAGGCTCAGGCTCCTGGTTCTGCGCTCACGACATTAACACAGGAGCGCACCGCAAAGACACGCACATATGTAAAGAGGCAAGTTTGGAATGGGAGTGGGTGAGACGCAAAGCAACGATTGCGGAGGAGAGGAGAGGAGTCATGCATGCATGTAGATACGTAGGCGTGTATGAAAAGGGGACGTGTGCTTAATATTCGCTTCACAGTAAGGTTTCAGCCTTGCTCAGCGGAGGCGATTCTTTTCGGCGGGCCCACACTGCCGTGTGATGTACGAGTTATATCGATTTTGAGCCTATCTCGACCACGGCGCAACCAAACACAAGCGTGCTTGCTTGCCTACATACCGCTGTATATCGGTGCCTGGTATACCGGTGAGAGTCTGCACGACAACGGTAACTCGCCGCAAAAACACACCCTCCTCCCACCCCAACCCCCTCCCACCCCAATTCCCCC
>JAYJMJ010244422.1:0-38049 GCA_036873875.1 Laminaria ephemera | reverse complement strand
GTGGTGGTGGGTGTGGTGGTGGTGGTGGTGGTGGCGGTGGTGGTGGTGGTGGTGGTGGTGGTTGTGGTGGTGATGGTGGTGGCGGTGGTGGTGGAGGTGTTGCTGATGTTGGTCCTGATGCTGGCGCTGGTGCTGGTACTGGTGTTGTTGCTGGTGTTGCCGCCACTGCTACTGCTGCTTCTAACTCTGCTCCTCGTCCGAGATATTACCCGGGTGTAACGCACAGGCCATCGACTGTACCTGTTCTAGTGTTAATTGAGGTCTGCTGTCTATTCAATCTACTGCTGGTACCTTCGTGTTTCTTAAACCGCAATTCAAACAACGAGCCTACGCCGCATGGCCGTTACGAATCGTCTTCGCACGGTCCCTGCGTATACTTTCAGCTCTACTGTATGCTTCAAGCATTATGGGCATACTTGGAGTAGATAGTTGTTGAAGCCCACACGACGGAGCCATATTATCTGAGTCAACGCTAGAGCTAAATGAACCAAATCATGGAACATCAGATAGGTGATGTATGTAGCCAAAGAAAAGAGTGGAAATAGTTCGCCCCACGAGGTCCAGTTAGTCTCTACGATCGCCGTTTAAAATTGATGGCACTAAATTTAATGGGGCTGCGCAAAGGCGGTTCATGCAGAAAAACTGTACAACACCAGTATGCTGAGAAGACAGCAAGCGGCGCTGCAGTGCGTAGTGATGCTGATCGCGTCCCCTTCCATCAGGCCTCTCTAGAGATCTCCATAGGGAAGGCGCCTAACCCAAAATATGCCCTCAAGCCTGTTTGTTCGCATTCTTTACAGTCCGCGCTAGCGGAACTCTCTTCAATAGTGTTACGTCCAACTTTCTATCGTGTTTCTTGAACGTACGTAGTACCAAACCTACGCTCGCAGCATCTGCTAGCAGGGTTATCAACTTGGCAGCTATTCTCAGTTCGGAGTACATACTGGGCCAATGCCCATGCTTATGTTCTTTACTCTATGTAGGCCACCCCCTTAAGTACATCCACTCCGGAAAGACGCACGTTTCGACATCCAAAAGTATGACGTTACGTTGCGTTGTATCCATGAACGACAGGTGTGTACAGATCGGCCGGGGATATCTTCACTTCCCCAGGCCTTTCACGCTATTCCAGGCTACTATGGGCCGTTGCTCGTATGTAACCTGCACGAAGCAACCGACTTTCAACGTCGCCGGCCATAAGATGTCGGTGTATTGCAAGCAACATGCTGACACAGGCATGGTGATTTTTTGGCCGCAGGCGTTGTTTAGACGACTCGTGCAGGCTCTACCCGCTCTTTATTTTCGCCGGCAGCAAGAAGTCGTCGTTCTGCAAGCGGTATGCTGTGAAGGGAATGGTGGATGTCTGGAGCAAGCGTTGCTCACATGACTCTTGCACGGCGCAACCGATTTTCAATTTTGTCGGCAGCAAGAAGACAGTATACTCCAAAGGCATGCTGATCGCGGTATGGTGGGTGTCCGGTGCGAGCGTCCCCATACGAACCCTGCATCAGACTGCCGCGGTGGGGTGTACTGTATGGTGTTTCCTCCTTCGCATGCTCTCACCATAAAAAGCGAACTAACAGCGGGTCGTGTAATCAACTTCCATCGAACGTATTAACTTGCGGGTTGTCTACTTGTGTCTAGGTCGGGACTCGTTGGTTTTGAGCCCACCCACTGCCCCGATCATGGCCGCCTCGAAGATGGGCTCGAGATCACTGTTGGAGCAGATCTTAGAGAGATATATCCACGTAGCTCATCCTACAATGCCGTGCTCGGCCCCTCGTTACATGTAAAAGCTGAACGCTTTGATATTGGTTGTAGTTTACCGAAACTGGTTTCAGCCGCCTTGTTGCCATGTGTAAAGACCTGCCTATTTATCCTTATGGGAACCACATGAAACATACTCAAATATTTGCCTTTGGTACTTGGTTTGTCATAAGTGGTGCCTTCGTCGGTGTTCGATAGGTTGTATAGTCGTTTGAGCATGAGGCGATCAGACAATGAGGAATATTGCCCAAGACTAGGCGCAGTCGCATTTTGTTCACGAAAATAACAACCGGTCGCTGCTTAGTTCCGATGAAAATGTTGTGGACTACGCCACAACAAGGAAGGTATTTCATTATATGACGACCGTTGAAGCCCCAAGGCAGTCACAAGTTGACGATGTTCGGACAACAATTCATACCGCACTATTCGACGTATCTGCCGAGGTATGCCACGACCGTGTCACTCGGCAGGAAGACCGAGAAATAGTTAATTTTTGTCGTACACGGGTCGGCCCTATGTGATAACATTTGAAACTGGCGGGAAAAACGTTATTTTTTAAGGATAGTAGCCAACCATGACCAACTTGGCTCACAGAAGCTAACAACACCAACGAAGAACCGTTCTGTAGACGAGGTGGAAAATACTTACATATTGTAGTTTGGACTGCAATAGTCGATAACAAATGCACTATCTGTGACTTCAATGAACTTGATTATTTTTTGAGGGGACGTTGATCGCGTCCTTCTTGGTCACCAATCGATGTCCCATTGCACGCAAACTGTGCTAGATGTTGAGGACTATGTACTTCGCTCGCAATGGAATGCTGTTATGGTTGGGAAATCGATGACGGGACAGGGGAACTACAGACTATCACAACAAATGTGTTTTGGGGCGCCACCGTTGTGGTTGGAACCGTGAGGGCCGTACGCCAAAGGATAAACTTCCTCAATGTTTTGACATTATTGTTCCCAGTGGAATATTTAGTACCATCAGGCTGCATTGTTCATTTCACCAACTAACATACCGAGTGGCGGCGAACGGATGCCATAAAGACAACAGGACGACGACCACTAGGCAAATATACAGATTACGCCCAGTAGGATTGGAATAAACTTTGAAATATGCGGTCGTTCTGCTAAACATTTATAAATGATAGGTTTATCTGTAAACATACGAAACCAGAGTTACGGACAAAACGATGTGTGCATTTAAGTGAGAATGAAGGGTCGCTGATAAAAAAAACGCTCGCCGAAAGCAAGCGAGTTGGGGATCTTGCTGATAACGCGAACAAACATGAGATAGTCGCTGGATTGCTCTACAAATCCAGGCCCTAGAGCCTGTCAAATTAAACATATTTATCTCGACATATTCTCATGCTGAATTTGATTTGGCCATCGTATCCAATTTCCAGACAAAACCAGGGCTGCCACATGCAAGGCGATGCTCGCGCGTCGCAGAAACAAATTAAACTGCCGTCAGAGTCCAAGTGATATTTACAGAAGGACAAATATATATACATGTCATACTTTCTCTGTCACGGAATGTTTGGTTTATTTAAATGGATACCCGTCTGTCTCTGCCATTTTTGTTGTATATTTTCAATATATTGTTAACGTCGGACTCGCGGCGCTCGAAAAGAATTTTCCAGGACCGTAATTTGAGTTTTATGTTAAAACGTGGTACCCTCAAACCAACAGAGGAGTTAAATCACACCATGGACGGAGCGTCGGCAGAAGGCCTTTCTGTCGTTTGTAACAGCATGTGCGCTGCTGCACGTGCGACCAACGGTCCAAACTGCAAGCATTTCCCCCTAATTCATGGTGCCGGGATGTCACACCGCCAAAGCGGAAACGGCATTCGAAAGCACGGGGCCTGCAGAGAAGCTCAAGCCCGAAATGTAAATTATAATTTCCCCCCAATTATCAGGGATGTTCACTACCACCCTCTTTCATACACTAGGCGTGCTTTCAATCATATCCCGCAAGCAATGCTGTATATATTACTGTGCGAGTCATCTTCACACTAGGTTTGCTGTCGCCTGCATGCTTCTGTTACGGTGTGACATATACCAATGTGCACTAACCCCGGGGGTGAGAACACACACAGGTAAGTAGCTTCTAAGTTGACACGAACGGCACCCGGTTTTGTTTACCAACAGGGATAAAAAAGACCCATGTAAATAGTTTTTGAGTTTTTACATCGGTTACTTCAAACGAACGGTACTCGTTGTTGTTTTTTTATACCACTGGTACTCGGGTACCGGCCAGACCCGTACATGCACTACCAACGACCTCAACGTCGACTCCCTTAAATACCAAACTGTGAATATATCCGTATAATCCAAACCGAGCTTACACTCCGGATCGGGAGGGGAGGACTCAATGACTTTCAAAATTGTCATACCCCTACTTGAACTCGAGTATCACGGCGATCCGGTGTCTCACACTTCAAGTTTAACCTTGTTGGAAGTTCAGAGATAAAAGTGACCAATTGAACTAACGTGTACAGCATCGGCCATTCGAAGCAACGAGGGCAACTTGGACATTGGTCATACAGTTCGTGTCCGAACTCCAATAATATTCATCGAGCTGCGCGGCATGATCTTAATATATAATTTCTTGACAGGAATGGTGCATAACATTGCACTTGTCATGTCTTCCGACCTTCTACCCGGTCTTTAAATTGATTAAGAGGAATACCGTTTTGGAAACTATTCAACGTGTTCCAAATATTTCACAGTATTTTCTGAATCAATTCAGCAACGCTGACAAGAATATTGCCGTTGAATTATGGCGAAACACCAACGCGTTGTCTGGCTCTGGTGAATATAGCTCTCGTAAAAACGTGGCATTGGCAAGTAGCCCCAAGCAGGCGGCCGCCAAATCATCTGGTGGGGTGGGGATTGTGGCAGCTTCGCCTCGACCACAATCTTGGTCGCACCCCAGGTCCTGGCAATGCTTGCGGCAGTTACCAATACCAAGCGCTATTGGAATCAACAATGACAAGGTACGCGTAGAGTGTACGCTGGAAGATAGAGCTCATCACCGTTCCCTATGATTGATGCTATTTTTTTATGCCTCGAAATCGCTGCACATCAGCTGGTCATGTTCAAATCGGAGCCTCAGGCACTAACGCGACAGTACGGAAGAAATGCAAGGTTGGGAAGGCTCCCAAACACCTGCCCATCATCGGTTCAGTCAAATCCTTAGGTTCAACACAACTCGCGCAGTTGGTCTGTGGTGTATGTCTTGAATTGTGTACTACCAGGTATATCGTATCTCCCAGCATATGCAGGGACAGGTTATATGTTTTTTTCACGGGCCAGTCAAGCATTTTGCCGGAACCAAATATCGCGAGACTGAGCAACGTCATGTTGCTGTGCATTTCAAATGGGTGCCACAATGTCTACCAGTATTTCATGTCCCTCCTGACCAGTTGGGCTCAACACACTGATTTGTAGTGGCATTACCACGGGGCCCTTACAGGAAGCAAAAAACAGGAAAAAAAAAAAAAATCTTCGCGGAGAGCACGACGTGCGTGTCTCGTTAGCGTTGCTAGATTATGAAAGATGATTTGAAGTTCGGCCCTTGCGAGTAAAGTGGAAGTGGTGCAGGCGACGCACTATCGTGCGTACCACGTCGTCAACATGCTCTTGATATGGTGCCAAAGTATTCCGTGTAAAATAACAAAAACATCTGGTATGGAAGTTGAACTGCTCTGGTACCCAGGCATGCACTATAGTTCGACCCTCAATAAATCATTCGCCGCGCTCCGTTACTCTCAGTTGCAGTGATGGATGCATCACACCTAGGCCAGGAATATCGACATCGCTGAGGTTGACGATACGGTGGGTGCAGATGAAAAACTTGCAAGTAAGCCAGGGGCTCGAGGTCGTGGAGAGATATCTACCGTGAATACCAAAACAAGAGCGCGGGGTGGACGGGGAAACTCGTGTCTGTTAAGGTTTATCCTAAAAACCGAGCACGCCACAGAAGTGTCCGATACATACGAAACCTTACATTTGTGTGAATTGCATGGCATAAATTATGTCTCAGTTGCTCTGGTTTAGTTCGTGTACCTCGCACATACAACCATTCGAAAATAAAGTTTATGGGTTGGCGAACAATGTGGTTGTGGCATAAAAAGTTCGCATGTGTCAATATGGGCGGAAATGTAGTGGACCATAGGCTACTCAAACCGGAAGCGTACAATATGGCTGGTTTTAATCGTTAGCTAGTTGTCGCCATGGCGCTATGGTCACCACTACCACACGACAATGCCCAATTTAACGAAGCACGGAATCCACAACGACACCTAACACCGTCTGCCCCCCGAGGGACATCGATATTTGATTAAGCGGCACTCGACCCACGTTCCGACATATACGAAGGAAGTCGTGGCCACCGCATCGAATTCACAAGAAAACCAGGCACGGCTACGTCAATTTCGACGGCTACTTATTCTGGGCACCCGATCTTAACCTCAACCATACGCACGGCCGTATAGTCCACCACAGCTGATATTGTGGTGACATAAAGGGCAATTGGAGCAGTTGGCTACACGTTCCCGAAATGCCATTTAGTTGCGGGACAGAGCGTGCTACAATATCTCCGACGACGCCTTGACATACTTCAGCATTTGGACCAGGAGATTATATCGCCAAAATAGTAGTGTTGTAGCATAGCCCACATACCCTTCATAAGGAGTCCTATCAGCTGGTTATACAAGTTCGGAAAACGAGAGTCGTAGACCAGGTTCAAGCTATATTATTCAAATACTTGCACAGTTCCCCAAGACAATGTAGGCAAGTCATCTAGAACACAGACCAGCAAGGTACACGTTAAAGAATGCCTTACATGATTTTACTAAGGAAGAAACGAACATTTCCACAGATGAACGAAATAAAACCAAACCTCATCATGGTACACCTCGAATAACATCAAAACAAACACTCCGTCTTAACACTTAACGAGGGGGTTCGTGCCAAATCGTTGGATGAGCTACGCAAAATGATCTCTCTGCTATCGGCTCCAACGGTGCGCACGAGCCCATCATTAAGACGGCTGTGATCGAAGCAGTGGGTAGGCTGTCTACCGTCGATTCCCCACCTAGACAACTTGCGACAACGTGTAATCTTACACTGTCGTTTGAAGTTGATCACTGGACCGGATACGATGTCGCTCTTATGCTGAGAGCATGCAGAGGGCGACCCGTCGGATAATGCACCCCACAGTGGCACCCTGACGCAAGAGGCGTGTGAGCAACGCTTGTGGCGGACATCGACCATGCCGCTGACAGCATGTTGTCTGCAGTAAACTGCCGGTTTCCTGTCGACCAGATTGAAGGTTGGACGCTTCGTGCATAAGTCGTGCGAGCAACGATTGTTGCGGACGTTTATCATACCATCCTTTGCATGATCCTTGCAGTACATCGCCGTCTTGCTGCCGACGACATCAAAGGTCGGATGCTTCGTGCAAGAGTCGCGTTTACAACGCCTACTGTGGACATCCACCATGCCAATCTCCGCATGTTGTTTACAGAAGACTGCCGGCTTGCTGCCGAGGACGTTGAAGGTCGGGTGCTTCTGGCACGATTCGCGTAAACAACGCTTGCTGCGGACGTCTACCATACCGATCGCGGCATGTTGTTTGCAGTAAACAGCCGTCTTGCTGCCGACGACATTAAAATTTGGGCGCTTCGTGCATGAGGGGTGGGAGCAAGGCTTGGTACAGACGTTTACCATGCCGTCCTTTGCGTGCAGCTTGCAGTACACTGCCCTCTTCCCGCTCGCGATGGTATAGCTTGGCCATCGGCTGCAGGAGTCGTCCGAGCAACGTTTCCTACAGACGTCTACCATCCCCTCTTCTGCATGGTGGCTGCAGTACATGCCCGGCTTGCTGCCAACGACATTGAAATATGGGCGCTTTGTGCATGAGTCGTGCAAGCAATGCCTCCCACAGACGCTTACCATGCCGTCTTTAGCATGTCTCTTGCAGTATACTGGCGTGTTGCTGCTAGGGACGTTGAAGCTTGCCCATCGCGTGCAGGATTGATGTGAGCAGCGTGCCATATTCTTCTTGGATTGGCACGGTGAGATGCCTGCAGCCTGTCAAAAAACGGCGAGGGCATTGGGAATATGTTGTCGGCCGAGTTGTACACACGTGATGATTCTGCGCCCAAAGTATAAATGAAGAACTGCTTAATGCCGTAAACGGGCATCATCGTTGGGTGTGCCAAAGGAATAATCGAATACGATTATATACCAAGCACGTGTTATAAACGACGTCCATGGGCAAATACATGACTAGTTCTTGCGGCATTGCGTTTCGCTGTTCTCGCTAAACGCAGCCAACCGTGGGTATTTCGGCGGGCTGGAAATCTGAGGAAGTAAATGCAATACCTTTCAAGGCGTGAAAGCCTTTCGCGTTGAAGACAACCTGACTCCTGCTAGCACGTCCTATGTGAACTTGACTGCCATTAGAAGACAATTTTACGCCATTCCCAAACATGGTTGAGATTTCACCAGCGTCATGACCACTCATACGCATTTAAACTTCTAGCAGGGCAGGCATTGCAACGTTTCGGCGCCACTGTCCAGAAAGGGTCAGATAGGGTGTGGCGAACAAAGAAATACGCGTAGTCTGCAGCCGAGTCGATCAGCGCTCGGCGATCCAAGACGCCTTCATAAGCGGTCCGAAAGAAGGCGCGAACTCAAAACATATATAAATAAATGCACGTTGAAGTATGTCGTAGGATCCCGCACCGTGCTGTCCGCCGATAGTCAACAAGGGCGAAAGCATCGCAGCTGCGGAGTTTGCCGTACCGGGACACGGGCTCGTCAGGACAAAGGCATGCAGCCGCTTCGTTTCGTTCTTCTCGGCAATGCACCTTGGATGCGTGCAACGACAGAGATCGTACTTTTTGTTTTTTTTTATACTCTGAATGACGGCGCTCCTGAACCCAAAATCGTCGGAATGTCGTTCGTTGGGTTTTGTTCATCGGGTTTGCACTTCAAGTTTACTCAAAATCAGTTTACGGGTGAGGTTTCAGGGCTCCTCACGTGAGGAACCTCATATAAAAACTGGTGTACCACTTTCGGACGCGTGCTACGTTAGCAGTAGAACTTTTTGGCTGAAGCGTTTTCTGAAGGACGGGGCTCCTTCACCCAAAAACGTCGGAATTTCACTATTTTTTTTGCAATAATTTTCGTTATATACCTAGGCCATGGGATTGTTCATCGGGTGGAAATATTATTTCTCCCCAAACCGGTTTACGGGTGAGGTTTCAGGGCTCCTCACGTGAGAAACCTCATATACAAACTGGTGTACCACTTTCGGACGCGTTCTACGATAGAGGTAGCACTTTTTGGCTGAGGCGTTTTCTGAAGGACGGGGCTCCTTAACCCAAAATCGTCGGAATTTCACAATTTTTTTTGCAATAATTTTAGTTAAATACCTAGGCCATGGGATTGTTCATCGGGTAGCAATATTATTTTCCCCCAAACCAGTTTTCGGAAGGGGTTCAGGGCTCCTCAAGTGAGGAACCTTAGATACAAAACTGGTGTACCACTTTCGTGTACTTGACGGTTGGAGGCCCACGAATGATTACAGGGTGGAGGAGATATTCTGAATAAAATTGGACATATAACGTAAAATTCTCCTTTGCCACGTTCACTCGCGAAAGCTCCAATGGTACCGGCTCTGTGTTACAAGGCCTCTCAACGACTGTTTCTGCGGCGCACGGGGGTTCTGAGCCACAAACTCAAGACGCTGCCCACATTAAAAGCGGCGCATACGCGGTCAACCCCAAGAATACAATTGAACCCTAGTCAGACGCTGGAACAATAACAAGTTTTCTCAAGAGTTGTTTCGGGAAACATTTGCGCAGTATCACTTCCGCTTCTTAAATACAGTCGGGGTGATCGTCGGTCAATCGAGCAAGTGTCAAGCAGGAGAGACGTAAACAAGAAGCAATCACCAACAGTAACGGTACCGACGAAGAGTTAAACGTAGCCAGGCTTTTTGGAAGTGAGACAAATTGTGTTTAATAGACGCCGGGTGCGAGAATGTACCTAGGAGAGAGAGGGGCGGGTGCCGAAAGACAAGGACAAGGATCAAATTCATAAACGATGCCGAATGGCGTCGAAAATATATACTACAATGCACAGACCGCTGTTCTGTGTGATATTTCAGTCGGTTAGTGCGTGATCATTTCGAAAACGTTCAGCATAACGTGCGACACCCACACATCAGGGATCGTGACGCGGTTTGGACGCTTGCTACAGTCCGGGTAGCCTTTTGTGCGAACAAACATCCTATCTGACAGAGTTAATCAACAGTGGAGAACTGAATAACATCGTGGGAGTACGACGTGTCCATAACAATAAGATTCGTTATATACGTAGAGCACCGTAGGTTTCGTCGGGTTACGCTTTGACGTTTCCCCAATTACAACGTTGGGTGAGGTATAAAGCTCATATAGTGAGGATCTTCAGGAAAACGTAGGTGCACGGATCTACCGTAGCACGCCCTTTGGGTAATCACGAGAAAACATAAACCGCAGCCCCTGACTGCGCTGCAGTCAATGCAAGCCGTGTACAGTTCGGCAAGAGACGAGTCGCTGCCGGTATTGTTTACGGCCGTTTAACCCGGCTACCAACGATACGAACAAACCGTGAATCCGATCGCGTGTCGACAGCAGCTTTGCATACTGCGAGGTTTGCAGCTAGATGCTTATTCGCCGCTAGAGAAGATACAGTGACCGTCGTCCACACGAGGGCAACACGTTTTCCGAGCGCCGCGCTCTTGGAGCGGGGCAACGTTAGCGTCGGAATCTTGTCCCGCGCAAAAGTCGCCAGAGTTATTGTTGTGCTGCGTAGCACGTGTCACGTTGCTCAAGGTCTCAAAACGAAATAGATACGCCCTTTCCTTTTCACCATGCGAAAGTGGAACATACATTTGAACCACCTAGAATAATTCAACTAATGGGTTTTGGGCGTATATCGACGCATGCATTGCAGACATTTGTCTCCGGCATGTCCCACGAGGTTGTCGGCTTCTGGCCGCCGCTTGAGGCAGTACGCGGGGACCGTTGGATGGCTGACACAACAGCGGCCAGTATTGAGCTGAGCGCAACACGACTCCTGGGGCCAAGCGTGTTTCGGCAAATACATCCCAGAATTGTATCGAACGCCTTGTTCTACTCTACTACCGTGTTCGGTGACTTCGAACAAAGTCGGCGGGCCCCTACTTCTTTCGTTGTTTGTGTGCTGTTGATGAGGCATAGTGCTAGATACCGCACCGTCTCCTGATGTGTTCAACCGGCTTTTACTGTTCTCCCCACTCCATGTTCTTCACACTAATCCCGAGTAACTTGTCCTCAAAACTGAGGGGAGCATATCCAATGAGAGTAACGGCTAAAACCGACAGCAGCAGTAGAACCTTACTAATACTGCCACCACACTCCTTTCAGGCGTTGACGAAACAGAAAGGCCCCTCTATCACATCTCAGCAGGGCTTGCTGCGCGTCGGCAGAGGTCGTGGGGGTCTATATGTGTCGCTGTACGTTCGTCCGCCATACGTGTAGCCGTTCGAATGCTGCATGCCTTTTGAATTCTATATCTATTTCACTGTCGAAGCGACGGCTTAAACTCATTGTTCGGAGTCTTTAAACAAAAAAATATTAACATTGGCAGAATCCCAACAGAGTATGCTGTTTGTGATCATTGTTGCTCTTGTTGCCGTTGATGTTGCTGTTGTTGCTGCTGCTGCTGCTGCTGCTGCCATACGTATTCGGTAATATCTGCGTGTGTCTGATATTGAATAGAGCGTAGGTGTACGAATACGTGCGTCAGCTGCATATCACAAGTACTGTTGTTATGCCGCATTTAGTTCACCACTGCTACTAGTACAAGCCTACGCCGCTTGACCCTGATGTCTTTTGTACAGCCCCGACTTTACTGCAGCCTTACTCCTCGAGTATTCCGAACATAGGCGGAGCAGACGGTGGGTCAGGCTCACGAGAATGAGCCGCCATATTGCAGTCAGTAAAAGTGATTTGCTAAACGAAGCAATTATGTGCGCTGATTAGGCATCGTGCTAGATACCGCAATATCTTCTGATGTGTGCAACCGGCTTCAACCCTCCTTCCCACTCCATGTACATCACACTAAACCCGAATAACTTCCTAAAACGTGGGCGCAATTTTGACCTTTTGAGGTCTACTCGCGTTAGTCTGCGGAGGCCTTCGTCATATTCCTCGCGACAAGTTCGAGACGGTTGCTTTCACATTTGCCGTATTGCTTGGTGTGGGCAAGGGCTTGCTTAATTTTACCTTGGAACCGGGAAAGAGATGGGGGGAGCGGAGGGGTTAGCGGCGGCGGCAGTATTGGCGGCATACAAAACCGATAGAAAACACGCACCGCGCAATGGCAGTCAAAACAGATGTTCACTTGCGCGGGAAGACGCGTGCGCAATATCACTCGCATACTATACACCACGGTACAAAAGGCTGTCACCGTTCTACAAACTGTTATATTTCGGAATATTAAGCAATGATGTGTATGGAAACTGGGGCCTACGGCTTTACAAGGGCCTATTTAGTGCATAAATGTAAACTCTGTCAATGTAAACTGCTTATTTAGGCGATGTGGGCTAAGCTATAGAAATATAATGTTGTGCAATGGCTTGATTAGATGTAAAAAATATTATAAAATATCGAGCGGTCGCTGCGGAGGATGTAATACGCTCGGTCCAGTTCGAAAATAGAATCTCGGCAACCCGTCAACACGTGCACATAACGAACTGGCAAGGTCGGCAATGATGTCGCATCCCAAATGCTTGCTTAAACTGCACGGTCCGAGAAACATAAGATTAACGTCGACAAATGGTTGCCGAGATGTTTTGGTCTACGTATAGCAGATAACAATTTTTGGTATTTTCACTGCCATTTACGAAACCATGAAGTCGTGTTGTCGATGTGGTTGTCCAAGTGAATACGGTCGTTGTTGAGTAAGTCTTACCAGGCACTTGTTTACAGTCGCGAGCTTCACCGTTGATACTATCGACTTCGAATATCTCCTATCATGCATCGAGTGCTGATTGACCAACGTTCGATACCAGGGTGTACGCTGGCCATCGTCGTATTTCATTGGACTTTCTGCTCTACATGCATATAAACTTGAGGCGGAACGCAGAGGGGATATCAAGAATACGCACTCGACAACAAAAACTAAAAATAATGCAGACCTATTTTTTTATGCCGTAACAACATTAGACGCGTGGTACAATAAAGGTAGCAATTTTAAGTTTTTTGTGTTCCTGAATGGCGGGGCTCCTTGGCAAAATTATCATCGGATTGTCATTCTTGTTTTTCAATATATGAGTTCTTCGTGTACCTGAACAATAGGTTCGTTCACCGGGTTGCACTTCCATCTTTCTCTAAACCAGTTTATAGGTGGGTTTTAGAGGCCCTCAAGTGACGAGCTCGAGAAAAAAAGAATGGTGCACCTTTATCGCAGCATGTGTCATTAGTCCCCATCTATTGGGGTGTTTAGAGAAAGTCGGCAGTCACTCTAGGGCAACGAACACTCGGGACGTGGAGAGGGCTACTGGGTGTAGCAGCGATACATTCTATGCAATATTCCGTGTCGTAAAAAATCTGGAAACCCTTAAATACTGCACACGCGCTGATCCTAGAGACTCTTTGAAAATTGGTGTTGGTTAGTACATGGAGTAGTAAAAGAAATAACTGCAACAAGCTGCTTAATTCATTCGCATGATATTTGGTTTCCAACGAGGCATCCGCAACGGAGGATACAGTGTAACCGAATGGGGTAAATAAACGTGCGAACATCAGCAAGACAGGCGTGACGGAGCACCACCCGCCGTAGTTGAACCCCTTCGGAAGTAGAGAGGGCTTACTCTTCACAGCGACAGCTCGAAACACCATCAAAACACAATGATTATGGCTTAATAAATACAGTTTTACTGATGCCACTCGTACCTGAGCGTGTTCCACTTCACTCGCGGGAAAGCGCATTTGAAACAAACCAAGATCCAGTAGAGACTATCAGACAGGCGCACATTGATTCCAGACATACGTATTTGTCTCGAGTGGAGCCTCGCATATGTTGGAAGAAGACAGCAGTCGTGCGCTGTAAGCGCTATGTAAAATGGCCGGCAGCAATCCTTAAGATCCAACCAACCAGTCTGGAGAAAAAAGAACAATTGGTAGCAATCGTCCCGCTCGTTGAACAGGCGCCGAACAACTAGGTCTTCCTTACCTAAAATACTTGTGTCCAGGAAATTGCTCGACCCTCCCACGTCAAGACAACCAAGAAAATCCATCCGTTTAGGTGGCTTCAAAAAGGGTACAGTACACGACTCAAATCTTACACTAATGACGAAATGGCACCACTACTACTCGCAACAGTAGTTGGTCCCAGAGAGACAGGTGCACTTCCAAAGTGATAATATCATGTTGGATCTCCACACGGTGCGACCTTACATCCTCATACAAAAACAGAAACATATAAAGCTGGTGAACAACCACTGCAACCGGCTTAAGCGATGAAAACATTGAACATGATGCATAGGGGGAACGATGGTGACTTTTATGTAGGCGGGAAACGTCAACATATATATACGCATTATATATTGGTGATATATGTACGTCTCGAAAACAAAGCGCGTGGGAGTGAATGAAATGTTGTCAGTGGGTTTGTGTTTGGCAAACAATAAGGGAATTCCGCAAGTGATTCAAATCTTACTGCGATGAACGCAATGTGTCAATAGATGCTGCCCCCCTTTTTCTTTCAGCTGTACAACATCCGTTCTGGGGCGCACGCAATCAGTGGGGAACAATGCGAATGCATCACGATGACTACGGATATACGAGTGCATTACAGGTTTACCACTGAAAACAGAAATGTTAGGACCTTTCGCCTATTGACATGGCTACTTCAGCGGTCGTCAGGTTTCAAGCTACGGCGGTAGCGTACAAGAATACTGTACTCAGATACTGTACATTTTTCTCATCGCGCCTGTGTTGTCGACACCACATTACTATTCGTTTGCCAGACAAACCCGACTGCCCAGCGACCAATAGTAAAATCTACGTCATGTAAGATTTGGACGTTGACCAACCGGTGGTTGATCCACGATCAGCAACAATCATAAATGATCTTCACCATCGTATAGGAAGTACCCGTAATCCGCTGTGACTAAACGAAAATATCGTGATTTGCTCGATATTGTCAAACAAGTGCACTCGGTTAATCTGTAATCTCACCGCAATCAACGTGTTCGATGCCATTCCTCGATGTTAACGAAAACGACCGATTCGTGACCACACTCTTTTATTTATCCCTGATAGTCCCGTCGAGCGTCGTCATTCAAATGCAACATAACCTCCTACCCGAGCAGTTAGTTTGGCCCGGTTTTTGACATAATTCGGAGGTGCAATCTGCCCTCAGTACAAGACGTTCCAAGGATGCCTCACTGCCCTAATCGGACAAGGCCAAATCACTAGATTTTACGACTATTGCACCACAGTGCACATCCTCTACATAGGGAGGCCCTATCACACGGGTTCTGCGCGAAACACGGCAAAGGCCGGTGTAAGCATATATTCCTCATGCCTTACTTTGAGGTATGTTCAAACAACTCCAATACATGTTTTACAGGAAGATAGGCAATTCCATTGCAAAACAGACCTCCACAAGCTACATATTTGGGCAACGTCACACGTCTCTCACAGCGACAACAAAGAAGGCCACCACAGACGACCGAACTGGACCACACAAACAACTACGGTACCCCACGAAGCATTTCAATACAAACACTCGGCTTTTACATGAAACGAGGGCCCCGGCACAGCATTGTACGATGAGCTAGACGAACTTTTACTTATACTCTCTGCTCCAACGGTGCGCGTTAGCCCATCTTGGAGACGGCCGTGATCGGGGCAGTCGGTCGGCTGCTTCCCCTCGAGTCCCCACCTTCATGCCTTTCGACAACCCATCCTATCACATTCCTGTTTGAAGCCGACGACCAGATCGGCCAACGGAGTGCTCTTGTTGTTGTTGTTGTTGTTCTCAGACTAATTCTCATAATCAAGTCCGTGGTCACAGGACAGGGTCCAGTCGCTCTCGAGTGGAAGAATACTCCAGGAAAAAAAAACAAAAACACCAAAGTGGTATTTTATGATGGGCGCACGTGGATGGCGAACCGTGGGTCATGACACCCCACCGCGTCACCCGCATGCAAGAGTCGTGTGAACAATGCTTGATTCTGACATTTACCATGCCGTGCTCAACATGTTGTTTGCAATACACCGCCGCATTGTTTCCCAAGACATTGAACCTTGGGTGCATCCTGCACGAGTCATGTGAGTAAAGCTTGGTGCGGAGGTTTACCATGCCGCTCGTAGCATGAGGTTTGCAGTTCATACGCTTTCTGCTGCCGACAACATTGAAGCGCAGGCGTTTCGTGAAAGAATCGTGCGAACAACGTCTGCCGTAGACGTCCACCATGCCACTCTTAGCGTGTTGTTTGCAGTATACTGCCTTCTTGTGGTCTTTAACGTTAAAATTCGGTCGCGTCGTGAAAGAGTCATGTGAGCAACGGCTGTTTCGGACGTCGATCATACCACTCTCTGCATGCTGCTTGCAATACGTTGCCGTCTTGCTGTCTGCGACATTGTAGACAGGTTGCCTCGGGCAAGATCGATGGGAGCAGCGTCCCATGTTTTCCTAAGATTGGTGCGGTGAATTGCGTGTGGCAGTGTAGGAGCCGGAGAAAGCACATAGCATATAATGTACTAGCGTTTTATCCGTACACACATGTAGCAAATTGGTTCAACGGAACGTAACTAGGTGTATTTATGGGTCTCGGGATCGGACATGTTTGGCAAGGCGAGCATCGAGCGTTCTGCATGTACACAGTACGAAGCAGGTAAGTGCCATAAATCTTAAATCCCAACAAATGTGCGTACACACTACATGCTCGTCGGCATTGCGTTGCGTAATCATAATTGGGCGCCCTTGCCGAATGATTTGGACGGGGTGAGTGAGGTGTGCGGTTACTTGTTTCATCTTTGAGGCCGTTCAAGTACGCATGGTTTATATTTAAAGTGGCCGACGACGCTCTTCAAATACGACCTCTTTGTGCATTTGACCGCCGCTACTCGGTACTTTGATGCTGTTCTCGAATTAGATTGAATGCGTGGTACAACTGTGTAAACACATTGGCTTCCAAATATTAAGGATGGAACCTACGTTGTTTTGCAATAGTTGTGTTCCAAACAGGTGTTGATCATCCTAGTAGTTTAAACGATACATGTTTATACACGTAGCGCGCGACGGTTTTGCCATGGCTTCGATCTGACGTACAAAAAAACGACCCTAAAGGATTCATTGATCATTGTTCCCCGCTGTTGAAAAATATATTACATGCTTCGGAGTGTTACCCTCACGTGTACTATGGGATAGCTACATCCCTCTAAATGTATATATATGACAGCACGCTTGTATCTCATGTATCTCTCGTTGTTAGGTGAAACATGCCGGGCAGCACTCCATCGAGCGAAGATAGTAAGTTACAGATATTCGTATTCGTATGGTACATTAGAGGGACGATACAAGACTATTTATCATTCTACGAAGATCACGGTGGCAAGGAGATGAGTAAGATGTCAGCAAACGGGGGTTTAAATAAAAGTGTTCGGGGAGTTAAAAACCTAATGGACAATAGAGCGCCGGGAAGAGCTAATCACTTTTAGAACTGCACATCTGCCTAAACGCCAGGGCCGAAATGTTGTGAGGGAATCTAGTTGTACCCTCTGAGTAGGGTATGGACATGATATATTATTAAGCCCACTACGAAATATATATGCTAACCGAACACAAAGACGAACTCAGTACGAAAACCTCCCTTACAGGAGAGTGCACAAATACCGAACCAAAACACCATCATCATCGTGTAAATTCCCCTTATTGTTGTCGAAGGTATCGCCCAAACGGGTGGTATTTGGAAGGTTGTATGATGCCTATACAACGTTCTCGGCGCCTATAGTGCTATGGGGCGATATAATGGGTACTATACACCCGTTGGTATGTTTTAACCGCGTTCCTTACCCAAGTGCTACGCACTGTCTGATATCTACCGTACCCAAAAAGGCAACAATACCAATGACTACTCTGCATCTCCGTTAATTATGCTGTTCTTGCTGTGGTGCTGATGTGGTTCTAGTTGTAGCACGTGTCAATGTTGAAACTGATGATGTTATGTTGCTTGGAAAAGTGTGGATGCGTTGATGCATGAAAGTATAAAGTTTCGACCCCATTATAGGGGGGGATCGGATGGGTGGGTTGTACTAAAGGGAGAATGCGTCGTCTGTAGCCGCGCTGAACATTGTTCTGCCGGGAAACAAAGCATGACAAGCGATCTACTCGTCGTCGTGAATCCCACGACGACTGCACATCCAAAACTCCCAGTATGCAGTTGCACCCTTCTGCGAGATTTTTGAAGTCGGCATATCATGGATCAAGAGCAGGTTTTCGACCGGAGATGTTTCCACAAACAACTGCGCAGTACACGAGCATAGCTAATATGATGGTGGCTCGATCGAAGAAGTCCGCCGGGCTTGAGCATTGGAGCCGGCGTGCAGCGGCGACATCCTACCCCAGAAGCAACAGTGACCCATACAGTATTGGTCTGAATTATATCCTCTCCTATACTTCTCGGGTGTTTGGGAGGGATCAGGGAAGGGGGGGGGGGGGGGAGTCACGAATAGTTTCCTTCATTGAAAAGCTAAAAGACGTCGTACGCAGACACATTCTACGGTAGAGGTGCATCATTATTTCTCTGAGGCTCCTCACTTGAGGAGCTCTAAACCCCATCCAAAAAATGATTCTGAGTAAACGGAAAGAGCGACCACCCGATGAACAAACCTATGGCCTAGGTATAAAAACCAATATTCTTATTGCAAAAACAAGAATGATATCCCGACGATTTAGGGGTTAAGAAGCCCCGTCATTCAGAAACAAAAAAAACGAAAAGTGCTACCTCAATCGTAGCCAGCACGCGTCCGTTCGCATATCTCAAATGTGTGTTCGTTCGTTAACCTACTATTACGGAGGACCATAGTAATGAGGACCCACGATATACACAAAAACCTATATATTCCACTGTTTTTGCTAACCATATTTGGTCCTGACTTCTGTGTTCCCCTGTAATATGTGTAGTAAGCGACAGATTAAAACCATTATTACATCAGTCGGTGGTTCTTTTAGGGGTGTTGTTTACATCGTGCGACACCCACCCACATAAGCTACTAAGACAGCCTGGTTCGCTAGAGACACGATCACTGGCATTTTCAGCCTAGGCGGCGTAGCTTGCAAGACGCGTACTGTTCGGCGAGGTATATGTTGGTGGGTGTCTACTTTCCGGGTATTCAACCCGTCTACCGATTAAACTATACCACCACGTTTAAACAGCGGTCTTGAGCACTGCGAAAATTATCATGACAAGACTTTTCACTGCTGACAAATGCGCAGGAACCCCCTTTTGCCTCTTCCGAGCCGCTTGAGAGCGCGGGCAGAGATGATGGGCCTCTATTTTTCCGTCCAGTGCGTGGTCTAGGCAATCACATATAAGGGTACGAGGTACTTTGGCGATGTTTTTTCGGATACAACTTGCTTTAATAACGAATCCGCCAGTAGCGGTAGAGACGTACAGACACTGGAACGACAAGACTTGTCGACGGTGACAAACAAGAATGATCCCTGCTCGGGGCGCACTCGTGGAGTTCGTGGGGATATTTGTGTGGCGCTGCGTGTATGTTGGTCGTACGATCAGCCATGGGAACAACGTTGTACGAAGAACATGTCTTGATCTTCATCCCTTGTTTGTTGTCCAAGTGCGCTTACAAAGTGTTGACAGAAATGTTTTACACCTGCCACATATACCGACAGAAACTTAACAGATTACAGAGGCTGTTTTAGGAAATGCTGCTGTTGCTGCTGCTGCGTATGTACGTGTTAGCATCCCGGTTGTCAGACGTTGGTCGAATATAAAACGAAGTACTATTGCACGCTTATTTACACACATTTGCTTTCGGTGTCGACTGCGCACACGTACGTACTTCGAACTACCATGTACCCTCGAGTGCCGGTGCCCCACCATGACTGATACGAGGAGTTCCGCTCTTGCGGCTTCTGTACTGCGCTGCGGCTGGTACTGCTGCACGCACGAAGTATTGCCCGGGTGTGACCGATCGTTGGTCGAGGGTACGTGTACGAGTATATCATACGAGCTGCTGAAAAAAAATCACACTTATATTTACTGCCCTTTCTTCACCATTGTAAACACAGCGAGCCTACTGTACACTTCTTCGCAATACTGTTGTTTATGCGGTCATGGCTTGTACAATAAAGAAATCTCGACAAATATGGGAATATGCGCAAAAGATGGCGGGTCGGGCTTCCGCGGTGGAGCCGTGTTTGTGACGAATCAGAGTCAGTAACAGAAACTTGATAAAAACAGTGTACTACGAGAGGTGGGCCGATATTGACGTCCACGTACGTAATCTGGGATCTACAGCAGTAGTGTACATGACTAAGAGTAGAGAACACAGCAGTTCCCACACTAGATAACGCATCCTGGGTCTGTATTTCTGAGTCAAATTCGGTGCCCTGGGCTACCGCACTATGATATAAACGAAGCATGTATCGCCAGCTGATTTATGCATGCAAAGGAGTTGCAAGGAGGCGGAGCCGTGTCTGTGCAGTCAGCAGGAGCGCTATGCTAACCAAAGCATTCGCAGTCGGCTGAATTGTACACCCAAAGGAGGGCATAGCGAGCGCAAATACACAAGGTGGCATTAGACTCAAGCTATTACGAGTGCAGCGATCGACCACTACCTCCAGGGGTAAAAGGGTGCAAGGCCACGGCTATCCACCGTGGTTTGATGCATGGGCAAAAAAGAGGAAATACACGGCTACCCAGCGTGGGTTTATGCACGAGCCCAGAGCAGAACTGTATAGAAGGCCTTGCTCGAAGTAAAGGAAACAGAGATCTACAAGTCAAGTACAGACTACTGCTGCTGTATGTATAATGCAATAATTAACTTGGAAAACATCTCCCTCACGATGCGCCTCACCTCCCTGCCACCTCCCTGCTCAGGTCCACCGACACGAGCGAGCGACGTTGAAGAGATGGTAGCACTGCAGGTGGTCTTGCTTGGGCACGACAACAAAAAGGGAGCGGGGTGGGACTTCGAGTACCAGATGGCACCTGTCAACAAATTTCTGGTGCGGGTCGCGGTGTCTGGACCCACGATAAGACCGACACGATGCATTTTTTTACTAAAGCTGGCACATGTCCCCTACCCCTCTAACAATCCGCCTCCTCGTTGTCTACGAAAACCAAAATCTTTCCAAACAGAGCAACAAGCCGTACTCGTACAGCAAAGCGATTCACAGCAGTATAGGCTGTCCTTGTATCGAGCCCCCCTCCACACAACTAGCGCTCTGCTTCGGGTACCATCTGGTAACCAAAATCCCATCCCCCTTAAGCTTGGCTGGCGAGCCCAAAAAGCTCGATCCGCGGTACAGGGGTCGTTTTGACTTCGCTCCTTCGTGTCGGTAGACCTGCTGATCCGAGACGTGAGGCTCATCGTGGGAGCGTGACGTCGCTCCTTCGTGTCGGTAGACCTGCTGATCAGAGGGGTTAGGCTCCTCTTGGAAGCGTGCTTTCCAACGCAATGTTTGTACAGCAACATCAGCAGAATATACTCGCAAGTCCCTGAGCCTTGGCCCCAAGCAAGGCGTTTTGTGCAGTTATACTCTTCGCTCAGGTATCAAATAACGCTGTACAGATGATGTGTAGCTGTGTGTTGGATCCGATTTCTGCCCTCGGCGTAGGAGCTGGGCCGGCCAAGATCAGGTTTTTAGTTGGTCACGCACATTAGCGGTCCGTCTTTCGAATATTGAGCTGAAACTTGACACGTGCTCCATTGTAATCATCCCAAGGGATTCGTTACTGCACCACTTTTTTTTTTTTTTAGTCAGCTACGGCACTTTTTAGGAGTATCCGAAATTTGGTTTTGGCCACAACTGACGAAAAAAACAAAAAGTTAAGTGGTGCAGTAACAAATCGCTTTGTCTTACCCGGAAGAAAGACGCATAAATAATCCAGGTCAAAAAAATAAAAATTGGTGCGCTAGTCGGGTATTTTGTGGATCTGCATAGGGGATATTATACACGCCATATCTCTTGATGGAGATCGAATTAGGCGATAGTAAGGATATCGATCGTTTGGCTATGCCTCGAGGAATGCTCACACCGAGTACCAGCGGCGTCGTTTATCGGACTTTCGTATAGACTTTAGTGTTGACATTTGACGGCCAATGGGTTTTTCTAAACCATCTCGAGGAAATCAAATCGGATTCAAAAATTCTTACATCAGCAAATGCGCTGCCGGCCCGGCAACACTGCTGCCAAATTTCGAGTCATAATATTTCCAAATGGTTGCGAAAACGCCGGACGAATTTGAAAGCTCTTCTTGGCTGGCCCAGCTCGTAGTGATCAATCGCTGCCATCGTATAGCTTGAACCTTATGTGAGCTGCTGGTGGGTTCGATGGTTCGGTGTACCGCTTTGGTTGTGAACAATGCGTAACATCAACCGATGCTGGATACTTTTGCATGTATTGTTTTCTTACTGTCTGTTCACGAAGGGGTCGCCGCCTTGGGCTTATGCCCCCGGCTTCTGCTCACCGTGCCTCCGTAGTGCTCGAGGTATAAGATTCAGTTACAGCAAGAAAAATGATCGCACGGCCAACTGGTGTACTGACGAGCAGCTGTAAAATAGCTGCGCGCACAGCGTCCGTACGTAATACTCCTACAAGTACGATCGTTTGTTTTGCCGTCGAACCCTGGTATTACTACGCACGTGCAGCCAGACCGACAGCAACCCAGAGGTGCAGCAGCGGTCCACTGGTGCAGCAGCAGCAGCAGCACAGAGCAGCAACAGAAGAAGTAGGAACAGCCCTCGTGGTATGGCGAATGTTGCAGTATTTACGCAACTGCAGCATATACCTCGATGCAATAGGCTCAGAGAGCGAGTGCGTAGTGTAACACGTGTACTGAAAAGTAAGGGTATTGTCGACCAATCTTCGTCAACCTCAGATACTACCACGTATGTGGAGGAGCAGCATCAGCCGTAACAGGAACAATTGTCGACAACGGCCTACTCGGTTGGGGTGATGTACATTGTATTTTGTCGAATAGGCACGCTTCGGGTAGTGAGTGGAACCCCCGCTTTGACCTTAGTCCAAATACATTACATTGCACGAATGCGCTGTCCACACGACTGCTCGTACCACCAACATACAACAAACGTCACAGTTTGCGTCCCACGAGGTCTACCCATTGCCCCGAGCCAGGCTGAGATGTGCATGCGCGGTCGTGCGTGTTCGACATCACTGACAAGGCCTTTGGCGCAAGGACTCCAAATCTTTTACGCACTGCTGTTCGCTGATTTCTGATTGAAAAAAACTGCTTCACCCACAATATATCGTTACCTCGCCCGCCCACGTCTCATTATCCGAACGCGCACATAACGCCAAATTGAGGCCCACGATTTTTTCTTTTCGCACAGAACCCCTCTGTAGTGCGAAACATGGCATTCAGTGGGACTAGGGCGTCTGTTGCGCACAAGGCAACAGGGGTAGGAAGTCGTGTTACTCGCAGCGTGTCATGGGTTTTGGTCGTTGTTTCTACCCCGCAGCCCCCCATGGAATATTCTCGTGTGAGCAGATGTTGCTGTGATATGTTGTTTAGTTTACGACCAGAGATCTCTCGAAAGAGAACGTTATAAACGTCTCAAAGCGCGAATATAACGTCCATGGCATGACACTATATGGGCTGCAGATCAGCGATCGTCTCCGGCGAAATTACACGATTATCACCACGCCGTACGGGTGCCGGTGTCATTTGCGCTCGGCCGTATTTCCAACTAGAGCGTTTTTCCGGCGCAGCAGCGCGTAAGCGTAGAATATCGCAAAGGCGAATTGATCCCGTTGTGTGAATGGCACTTCCTCTGTTTCCGTCAGCGGTGATATGTATTGTGCCGGCTTAACTCGCTGGGCTCATATCCTCTGTTGATGTGTTGAATTGCGATGAGATATACAGCGTAATAGTATTAGTCGTAGCCGTTTTAAAGAAAGAACTGGTACAACACGCGACGACTTTTCTCTCCGAGCCGTACACGGCTTGCGACGAATCTATCACAACGAGGCGCTGTTGTGTTTCGTTTTATCTTGTAACTCGCCCTTGTCGCAATGGCTGCTGTGTGGGTGCCGCCCTGTCTGCATAGGCCTTAGCATTGTGTACATGATAACTGCCTAAAGTACCATACGGCATACGGATCGCAGGTCAGCTATTCCAAACGCTTCCATAAGTTACCCAGCCACAGCTTAACCACCGTGATACGAAGTATTTGTTTTATCCGTTTCTTCCTGGTTATACAAAACGCCTACGACGCAGTATGAAGAAACGAGTTGGTCAAAAAACTGTCGGGAATTGGAGCTGGAGGTAATATGTGGAAATCTTTTACAAATACGACGGAATATATAAAAAGTGCTGTGATGCTGTACGGGGAAGTATCGAATTTTGCTGATATTTACAAGGAGTGGCACAGGGATACCAGGTATACGTTATCACCCAACCTATTAAACGTATAATATTTATGACATGATAGTAGCATTCGAAGTAGAAAAGCAGCGAGTCACCGTGGGGAAAGATACGGTGTCGGGATTGATATTCGCGGTTGATTTGATTGGATAAACAGCAATAATGCCTGAAATACTGCAGCAACAAATAGCGAAGGGACTAGAATACACTAGAAAATGAAGAGTGAGAGAGAACGTCAAAACATTGCACGGGGTAGTTGTATGTACCAAAGTTAAGGAGGGCCCGGTAACGTTCAAGTGGAATTGGGGAGAAGACCAGTTTCCGACCGTAGACCATTAAACGTCCCTTGACCTACGGCTCTTTGAATACTGCTCAAGGGAAGCACAAATAGCAAAGTAACAGGAAAGGGTAAAACACACGTGTTAAAGATGTATGCGATCTTAATGAACTCACTCCTTGACACTATAAATTTACGATATATTCTAATCAATGCGATTATATCAAAGCTACGATTTACAGGATAGCTATAGGAAGGAAATAAGGAATCGGTATAACAGCTGGAAACAGTAGATATGATAGAAGCGCAAAACTACTAGGATGCTCAAATACGACGAGTAGAACTGTCCTAAGAGCAGAACTAAAGGTGTACCCACACAAAACAAAGGGATATGCGATAAAGTTGAAACAGCAATATATAATGAAGAACACGCCTAAAAAAAATAGTCAGCAATAGCTGATAGGCTGTACGGGAACAAGCAACAAGAGAGCGAGCTGAAATGGGGTGGGATAGCGTGGTCGATAATTAGTGAAAGGAACTAGGACGATACCAAGAATAGGTATTGTCCATAGAGATGTTTGGGGGGTACAAGACCAAATTAAAAGAAGCGATAGGAGTAAGGGAAAAGGCTGGCGCTGTAACGAAGGTGAATGAGGAAGAGATTTCAGATATATACGGGCGTGTAAGCAAAGATTTAGGAATGAAAACGTATTTTATTTGCTCAAAGGACTACGCTAAAACGCTGAAGCTGCGATTTCGTGTAAGGGACCTAGACCTGCCAGAAAGGAGAAAGAGTCGTACCAGTAGCCGGGTAGAGGAGTGCGAACGTGCACAAGGGCAAGCGGTCTGTTAGCATCCCGGTAGAGGAAGGAGAAGGTGCACAAGGGTTCCCTTGTCGAAATGCAGACGAGAGAAGAACTCACATGTTGAGATTATGTGAACCGTAAGGGGGGAAACGGAATCTCTTGGGTGTGGAGATTAGGATGCTAGACTCTTGTTTCTTGGAGGAGCTTAGTACACGAAGAATTATTGAAAAGCGACCGCGTTTCAAGGATATAGATGGTGACCACAGAAGGCCAAACACGAAGGGAATAAGATGAGCGAAGAACAAAATGTGTAGTGTATGGCAAGAACGAAATGAGCCCGTCTCTGTACGGATTAGGAACAGTTCTCCGTCTCCAAAGTGATCCGTAGTCAATGGTCGAATGAATATGGCAAACAACAATTGTGTCCCCCCCCCTCCCCCTCACACACACGCCAGAGACACCTCAACAACTGACGGGTATATAACAAGGTTGCATTCAGAACTATATGGCCTCGTCGCGCTTCGCGCTCCCCAGCTCACGTGCCGCTCACTATTGCTGGTGGGTAACGATTTTGCTGCTGCATTCGTCTGTTACACTCGGCCCGCGCGAAGTCCGGCGAGGCAGCGACGATATTTCTTATTGCGCGTACTTGATGTACTTCTCAGATCCTTCTGAAAATGCCTCTAGACAGTATCTGCCATTGATCCGACACCGGACGGGTAGTACGGTAGAGGTAGCGCTTTTTGGCTTTTACGTTTCTGAATATAGCGGCTCCTTGACACGAAAGTCGTCGGCATGTCATTCTTGTTTTTATATATATATATATATATATTGTCATCCCTAGCCTATGGGTTTGTTCATACGGTCACTCTTTCAGTCTACCCATTACTATTTTTTAGGTAACGTGTAGAGGTCCTCAAGTGAAGAGCCTCAGAAAACAATGGTGCACCTCTACCCTACCATTTGTCACCGGCCCGTGTTTGCTTTCCCTTTCGGTTTTGTAGAAAACGTGGTTCACAATGTACCTGTGCCGCTCACCCGGCATCAAAGGTTTGCTCTATTCGATCGATACCATGCGCCGAGCTTTGGTGGCGTTGTCAAATCCCTCGATCCCACGTAACTAGGGGCCGACGAACCTCCTAAAGCGTGTTTTTCGCGTCCACGCCACCATTAATAATTAGGCGAAATGTTAACGAGTCGACAGTGTGACCAACACAATGGCAGGTTCTCTTGTCAAGTGACGTTTATTTGGAAGTCCCTTCCAAGATGAACGCATGTCGTCCAGATTCGAAGGTTTGAACCGTAACACACCCGTCACGCCTCATTAACGGTGGTCGCTACAGCTAACAGATGTAAAGCCTTCCTCCTTGTTGACTTCGAGCGGGCATCACTCTACGAGGTCCCGCATTCTATTGCAGTTTCCAGTTTTTCAGTTGTTGTCGAACCTAAGCCTCCATTCCGCTCCCTCACGATATTATCTCTCCGCGCCAGGCTCAGGTCGGTGCGTTTGCACACGACGCATTTGACCGGTAGTGACACGTCGAAACACGATATGACAACGTCGCACAAACGAGCATGCACACTACGATCACACCTAATCAAGTAAGATATGAACGAAATGTCCATCCATGGCAACAAAAAACAACAGCAACAACTGCAACGAAAATATCCGATACTGTTCATGAAGGTGTTAATTTCTTATATACGTGCGTTCGTTCCATTAATGGCAGATTTGTATAGCTCGGGCGGTGACGTACTCACGGTGATTCCCTTGTTAACTGGGCTGCCCCGGGTATTTTTCCCTGCCCCACCGCGAGGAACATATGCGTCGCTGTTCACATCACTTCTGCACGAAGCGAGCCAGCTGCAATGTCCAGGGCAGCAAAACGCCGACATACTGAAAGCTACACGCTGAGGATGGCATGGTGAACATCTGCATCAAGCATTGTTCACACAGCGAGTGCTCGAGGCGACCGACTTTCAATGTTTGTGGGGAATGAAACTGCGGCGTACTGCAAGGAGCATGCCAAAGACGGGATGATGGATGGTCACAGCAAGCGTTGTTCACGCTACTCGTGCACAACACGACCAAGCTTCAACGTGAAAAACAGTAAGACGGCAGTGCACTGCAAGAAACATGTTAAGAATGGCATGGTGGATGTCTGCAGCAAGCGCTGTTAACACGACTCGTGCTCGAAGCAACCCACGTTTAATGTAGAAAACAGAAAGATGGCGGTGTACCGGAGACAGCATCCTGAAGACGGCATGGTGGATGTCTCAAGCCGGCGTTGTTGACATCATTCATGCATTAAGCACCCGACCTTTGATGTTCGTGGAAGCGGAACGGCAGTGTACTGCAAACAGCATGCTAAGAAGGGCATGGTAGATGTCTGCAGCAAACCTTGCTCACACGAGTTCTGCACAAAGCGATCGTCCTTTAATGTATTCGGGAAAAAGACGGCAGTGTACTGCAAACAACATGCTGTGGTTGGCATGGTGGACGTCTACACCAAGCCTTGCTCACATGAATTCTGGACAAAGCGACCGTCTTTCAATGTAGCCGGCAGCAAGAGGGCGGTGTACTGCAAATCACATGCTAGGGATAACATGATAGAAGTCAGTCGCAAGCGTTGTTTACATGACTCCTGCTTCAGGATGCCACGGTGCGGTCTTCTAACCGACGGTTCGGCCTCTGTATGCTTCCGCCATAAGAACGATATATTTGACGGCCCGGTTATGAACTTCGAACAGAGGTGCACAATGTCCAGTTGTCGAAAGTTGTCTAAGTGGGGACTCGAGGGAAAGCAGACTACCCACTGTCCCGATCACGGCCGCGTCAAATATGGTATTGTGCGCACTGTTAGAGCCGACCGTAAAGAGAGGATATCGAGTAGCTTCTCTGACCATGCCGTACGTGGCCCCTCGTTTCGTGAGAAAGCTGAATGTTTTTATTGAAATATTTGAACGTGTACCAGGTTTTTTGTCCGGTCTTCGTCTAGGTGCGATTGCTAGAGGTTTGTGTTGTCTGTTTTATTGATGTAGGTTGGTGGTCATGTTCCCAAGGGAGTTGTCTATATCTGTGTGGAAAAGATTTCAAGATTGGTCCGGCATACGCCCAGTCAAAAAAACGAAATGAAAGCGTAGGCTTGGCCTCGGCTTCGCCGTGTTTCGTACAAACCCACTAGCCTGTTTGATTGGAAAACTCTCGATGGACGAGGTGTTGGCAATGTTTTACGAGCTGTCGTTTGCTGTTCTATGTTCTGGTCCGAAATCAGATGCTTTGTCGGTCTTCTCTGGTGATAATGTAGCATTCTCTACTACTTGTGGTAGTTGTATTTGACCAACCTGTAGACGGTTGTGACGAGCCCTCTGTCTGAGTTTGACCCCCACGTTGATCCCTAAACGTGGAACTCGTCGACGGGACGGTAGGCGATACTTTAGGATGGCGACCACGAGTCGGTCGTGTACGTAAACGAAGTGGAACGGAAACAAATCTTGTGGTGCAGCGACAGCCGAAGACCTTAGTGGCGTTTGTCCATTGCAGCTTAGAAGCACGTAAGCACCGTGACGTAGATGGGGCTGTCGAAGATATAGCTGTCGTCCAGTTGAGATAACTCGGTCGTGCTAAAGGGGCAAACGATGTCGTGGCCAATTTAATTATGTCTATTTCGAAACGTGAATGGAGTTCTACGCGGTAACGCCATATGCTCTAGGTTCATTGTCACACTTTTCGCAGACTACTCTCGTAGACGTTAGATTTTCCGTGCTTCGCTGATAACCGCATTCTAGTGTAGTGGTGGAAGCATTGGCGCAATACGACACGGGGATTGTGCACTCCACGGGCACTCGTATTCTTGCACGCTCGTATCACATTCTACACGTTTTGAAAGAGTTTGCCTACGAACATACCAGGTAGGCTACTTGAAGAAGGTTTGGATGAGGGAACCATTTATTGGTGATAGTTGCTAATTTTTATTGAACCATGTATTCGTGATATTTGCTAATTTTTATAGGAGATGCCTTGCTCCATCCATTCTTTGGGGCCTTTGCTCGAAGCCACCGAAATATGAAATAAAGTACATGTGTGACCCCAGTGTTCAACGTACATCTTTTTTACACAGCCGTTATCCTAATTCCTCTCGCCAAGCGAATGGGAGCAAAACGCGAAACCAACGGCCGCGATGATATTGTCCATCATTCTGCCTGCCAAAACACTCCGAACTCCGCGGTAGGTAAAACCGCACGTCGTATCGTCGGTAGTGACAAACAGCAACCAGATCCAGGCCGCAACATGGGTCGGAACATCGCAGAACCACGCAGACACACGACCGCACTTTTTTACGGTGATACCCACGTTATTCGCAACCTTAACACCAACGACAGCTTGGCCGCTAACAGTCCAACGGTGAATTATTTGATGTTAACGCGTCATATGAGGTAGATGGGGTTGTAATCCATGCAGAATATATTAACTGAAATATGTTGCAACTCGTACACGACTCCCGGCGCTATCGGATTTGCTGAACACCGCTTATTCAAAACATGATACTTGACCTACGCCTAGCCACATACGTGCACTCCCAATCGAATGGAGATCTGCGGCACCTCTAGCAATAACTCCGGGAAATTTACCGGTCATGATAGGATTCCAACCGGGTCTGGAATGAGACAGGTCCATCTTTTGTAGTATTTGAAGTGGGATCATATTGTCATTAAGTCGAGGATAGGTTGGTTAAGCAAGTTTCCACGGCCCCTCTGAAACGTAATAGGTAAATCACTCGTAGCAAAAGCACACTCCAAAATACCAATCGTAGTCCTCCAGTGTATCTACCTCGGCTGAGTTGCGTACTCATCTATGGCCCTTGCTGCGTTCGGAACGTCAGGTCGTGTTTGGTTAGCAAGCCACATCAAACTCCCCATCAGTTCAACAAAAGGCCGGTCGCCTACAGGCTCATCCGCCTGGAATTCTTCAACCTTCATGCCGGTTGGGAGTGTAGTTCTCCTACCAGACCAAACGCCGAACGTTGCAGCTGTGTTTTCAGCTAAAGCTTGCTGTGAAATCAACCAAGTACAAGCCTCAAAATCACAATAAAAATGCAACCAGTATACCACTTCAGCTCTCCCAAGTTGTTGATCGGAACAAGGCGGTTCAAGTCGTCCCAAAACGGTCACATTAACTCTTCTGCCCCACCGTACGGATATGATCCACTTGCACTACTGATACTTGGAGACATAACCAGACTCAACCAAACGCATCACACACGAATCAGGTGGAATCTGCTCCAACCAAAACTCTTCATCTCCGATACCAGATGGTGGTGCCACGATCTCGATGTTTGCTTTAAGTCATGGACCCAGCGGTTCAATCGTACTACCTTACCAAACATTTTTCCGCAGTCCTGAGGCAACCGCATAAAAACATATTTTTGTAGACTTGACTGGACGAACTTTTGTTCGACATCAAAGTGACACTGGTCCAATTCCAACTCACGCGTAAAAGCACCCTACAAACGAAACCTAGACGCCGCAGGGGTCGGAGAAAAAGTCTCGAATACATCAATACCCTCACTCTGCTTCACCCCCGGCGCCACCAGCGTTGCCTTCGGCCAGACCACGTAACCATTCTCATTCGAGTTCCTGGTGAACACCCTCTTCGCCGAGAAAACGTTCAGGCCGTTTGGTTGCTACATATCCCCAACCATCCCCGCGCTCGCCAGCCCGTCATGCTCCTTCTCCATCGATTTAATCCATATTTTCGCGTACTCGTCCGCACACGCCTCCGAGAACGAGGTTGGTGTCGATAGCTCGCTTACCGGGTGTGCGGGCAGAGGGGGATTATCACGCTGTGGAGCTTGGTGGGAAAACATGTGGTCTATACCTTCCTGTACCGCCATAAATGAAATCAGCCCATGCCCCATCCCCCCTGCTTGGCAAAAGTGTCGGCCCTCATTCGTCCCCGCAGTACGTCGCCTTCCTCCGGGCACGGTCTTAGCCCCACCCCCCTTGTTGTACGCACGGCGCCTCCCCTCTTCCGTCCCCGCTGTATATCGCCTTCGTCCGGGTCCGAGATAAAGCTCCTCAACTCCCGTCCAGCACCATGCGATATCTGCTGCTAAACCGACGATGACGTTTGCGGCGGCGACGACGACGGGGGCGACGGCGGGGACGCTGACGGCGGCGACGGTGACGGTGGCGGCGGCGGCGGTGACGGTGGCAGCGGCGGCGGCGGCGGTGACGGTAGCGGCGGTGACGGTGGCGGCGGTAGCGGCGGTGATATTGGCGGCGGCAGCGGCGATGACGACGGGTGCGGTAACGGGGATGACGACGGCGGTGATCGCGGCTCACACAACACCTCCAGGTCCCCGGGGGTTTCAGGCTTCCCCGGGATACAACGGCGGCGGCGGCGGTGACGGCGAGCTCTCCTCCCGCTCCGCAGGCAGTAACCATACAAACGGTTTACTCGGGTGCTCACAGGTTACGACGCGGGTGTAGGACTTATATCCATTCGGGAGCAGGACCTCGCAGCACTCTTGTGCGTGGTTGCTGCCGCTGCTCAAGCAGAAGGAACGTTGAGCCTTGAACTGGGACTTCTGTTGTCTCGTTACGTGGCGGAAACCCGGCTTTAGGAAAGGGGGCAGCCGCGTAAACGGCGCTCTGCCGTAAAACTTCCGGTACGGCGAAAGCATGTCCGGCTTTTTCTTGACCGTCGCCGTCATGTTGATGACATCGACCGCATAGTTGCCCGCCTCCGCTCGGAGATGTCCCGTCTGTGGCAAGTCCCCGTCGGCGAACAGGCGTGTTGCCTCCGGGAATGATGCCATCGCTACGGCAAGCGTCTCGGCTATCCTTCGCTCAGCCACGCCGTTGTGCTTAAGAGAGCCGACAGGCGTGTACTCGCGGCGGATCCCAAGGCGGTCGAGTAGACCCACGAAACCCGGGTTGATGAACACCGAGCTGCTGTCCGAGGGGATGCACCCCACGAAAGACGGGGGGACACATGAGCACCGATATCGGTTAGGAAGTGAGCTAAAACCTCCGGCACGTCAGACTTGCGCTTCAAGAAGTATGGCCAGCCCAACTGCGAGTAGTCTTCCACCATCATCGTGAGGAACTCCGCGCCCCCGGCGAACGTATACCTCTTGCCCGATAAGTCCACCAACCGACGATCCAGGGATCTCGTAGAGTGGCACTCCGTCCTCCACAGAACAGCCATCCTCCCCCCGTCGCCTCAGAACACTTAGAACACGAAAAAAAATCTCCAAAAAACGTTAACACGCGTTTGGCGAGACGTCTCGCGGCACGGTCCGGCGTGGGAGTGGTCATAGGCGACATGAAGATCGTAAATATCGATCCGCGGCATTTTCCCTAGGGCTAGGACAGCGGCGGCGACGATTTAATCATGCCCGATCCTTGTATCCTTGATATATGACCGAGACTTGCCACGGGGGATGGTCAAACGGCCATCCAACAGGTGCACCCCAGCAGTATCCATCATTGCGGTTCACCTAGGCATCACTTCATGTAAGGAAAACAGGTAAAAACGCTCTCCCGGTACGTATGCAAAATTCGATATAGTTACGTCCAAGTCTCCGTCAGAGCTGAGCATCTTAATAGACAGCTTACAAAAAGTACTCAATCTCCAGCGACCTCATGTTGCCTACTACCAAGTTACTCTTACCTACAGGGGGAAGACTATATTCAAACATGCATGAGGGATTTACGATGGCGTGGTACGTCGCACCGGTATCGGCTACCCACTATTCCCCCTAACCATAATCAACACATGATATACAAGACCTCAAGCCATGACCACAACCACCCTTGCCTTGTTTCGCAACGTGCGCTGCGAGGAGATGGGGGTCGAACGTAGCCGCATAGCTGCCGTTGTTCGCCAGGTCTGGGGGAGGAGTCGGACAGCATGTAGGCGGGGGAGCTCCGGCCGAGGTATACCCACAGCTGCCATAGATCGACTCCTGCTGCCAGCCACCGCCGTAGTATGGGGAAAACTAAGGAGCAGCAGAAACGGCACGGCCATAGTAAGCAGATGCTCGGGGGTCGTAGGCGGGCAAAGGGGGTAACATTACGTTGGCCTGGACCCGGGGGAACGGGATCTCTGCGACCTAGTACCCCGGCTGGTTGCAACGGTCACACAGCCCCTTTCCCAGGAGAGCTCTAGGCGTACCCCCTTGTGTCGAACCCCAGCTCAATAGTGTGCTTACCGGTACCTGAGGCAAGGCACCCGGTGGTGGTTCAGTAGGGACCCAGCCCATCGGGGGCTCTTATCCAACAGTCCCGAACGGCTGGGGGCCTGGGTCGTCCAAACGGTACCTACCGGTCGAGGCGTCCCAACACCACTTTGGAGCAGTTGGCCCACCACTGTGGTACTCCTCGTGACGGGGTTGGTTACGACGACGCTGCTGCTACTGCCGTGATTGTTGCTGCTGCAGGTACTGCTGCTGTTGGTACAGCTGTTGCTGGTACTGCGGCTGCTGCTTGTGCTGCGGTGGCTGCTGGTGTTGGTACTGCTGCTGCTGCTTCTGCTGCTGCTGCTGCTGCTGCTGCTGCTACTGCTGCTGCTGCTGCTGCTGCTGTTGCTGCTGCTGCTGCAGCTGTGTCTGCCGCTGCTGTTGCTGCGGCTGCTGTTGCTGCTGCTGCTGCTGCTGCTGCTCGCCCTTGTTCCTCTCTCCCCGCATGTTTTCCTCTCCTGAGCCTCCACCTCCTCCACCACCACTACCACCACCACCAGCCCCGGCGCCGGTGGGTTGGTCACCCCCGAGGTATAGGGCATTGTTGTCTGCTTGCATCCCCGTCGCCCGCTTCACCATAGTCTCCTCCATTTTATCTACCAGGATAGCATCACGAATGATCTCATCGATCTCGGAACGGGGGATGACGCGAAGGGAAATAATTAACTTCTTCTGGATGTTGTACAGAGACGAGAGGTTCTGGATGATGTGTTGGTTTGCCTCCTCCACACTCTTGCTGCACGCTAACATGGCCAGCTCATCCGCCGCCTTATCAGCTCTGCCAATAAAATCTAGTGGGTCTTCTCCCTCTACCATGCCGATGGTTTCAAACTTTTCCCAAGCCTATGCGCAGCTTCTATGGTCTTAGGCATGTAGTTGTTTTCGAGCCCCTTCCACGCTCCGCTGGGTGACATGTTTTTCTGCGCCCTGAACTGGACAATAGGATACCCCGTCATCCATTCCATCGGCAGTCCGTACACGTATTTAGCATAACTAATTACCTGCTCACAATGCTTACTCATAAACTCGTCATCTGAGAGCTTGATGTTACCCACCACGATGGGGCGGTTAGTCTCCCTTACTACCTGCAGTTTCTCAGGGCAGAGAGGTAACCAAGCAGTTTGTTTTTCCACACCCCAGTACATCAAGAACGAGGAAGGTCGATTGCTGCAGCACAATGACCTCGTCCGGGTTCATTTGAAGTGGTATCTTTAACTTCTAAGCACCAAGCAGCCGTCTCTTGACCCGACCATTGTGGGCGAGTTCAATACGTGGCCCCCGAGCACGCCGCTGGACGATGTCCAGTCTAGGTACGAATTAGAAGATGCTATCCGTGCGGTGGCGAACCGCAAGGCGGTCGGGTCTAATGTCCTCCCGGCGGAATTCCTCAAGGTCTTGGCCTACGAAGGATAATCGGACACGCTCGAAACATTCCACGAGATCATCGTCGCTGTGTGGACGGGAGGTTGTGTGCCGCGACATAGGAAAGGTGCAACGATCAAAGTGACGACAGACCTGATGCAGTGTTGCAACTGTCGTGGCATCTCCCTCGTGGCCCACGCCGGGAAAGTACACTCAAAGTAATCGCGGGTCGCCTTAGTGACTACTGCGAACGCAAAAACATCTTGCCAGAAAAACAGTGTTGGGTTAGACCCCAGCACTCAACGGTTGTCATGATGTTCGCCGTACGATGCCTTCACCAACCGGTGCGGAAGAAGGACACCCCCCTGTACATGTTATTTGTCGACCTCACCAAAACATACGATTCCGTCGATCGAAACCTTCTGTGGGCTGTCCAAGCTCTGTTTGGCATGCCACCGAGAATGCTCGCCGTCATCCACCTATTACATGGCGGCATGCAATCATGTGTCCGGTTGGATTATGAGGAGTCCTCCGATATGTTCGACGTAGATCAGGGTCTTCGGCAAGGGTGTGTGCTCGCGCCACTGTTCAACATGATTTTCAAGCAGGACTTCGTGTGGCTGAGAAAGGTTTCGTCGCTGATGCAGCCATCATGGACAACATGGTGAGGGTCCAACGAAAGAAATAAAAGAGGGAGAAGAAGGGCAAGCCACGGGCAGGCAAAGTCAACGGGCGGAAGGGGGGGGAGGAGGAGAAGGAACCGAAGGAGTTGTGGGGCATTTTGTATGCTGACGATGCGGGCATCGTATCGCAATCACCAGGAGTGCTGGGTAGGATGGTGACGGTAATTGTGACTGCGTGCTCGGCGTTCGGGTTCACGGTCTCGGAGGGCCAAGACGACGATAATGTGCCTGCAGACGAAATATGGGGGAAATGTGTCGTTCACTGTCACTGGAGCCAGCCAGGATTTCGAACAAACGACCGAATTCGTGTATTTGGGCGGGGCTATCATCGCATATAGAGAGCTCGGCGTCGAGATAACCCGGCGTCTGAAGAGGGCATAAGCGTGCTTTCAGGGGCAAAAGATGGTAATCTATGACCGCCCGGGTGTGCGCATGTGTCTGAAGGTGCGAATGCTGAAAGCTGGGGTGATCGAGACGCTACCCTACGTGTGGGTGACGTGGAGCTTGAAAAAGCCTGACTACGACCGGCTACGGCAGGTTCACCGCTCCATGCTTCTCCGATGCCTCGGCTGGCGGAAACGGAAGCGCGACGACCACACCCTTTCGTACGCCAACGCGCTTGCCAAGACAGACTCCGATAATATTGAGACGAGGGTGCGGAGACGGAGGATACTGTTCGCGGGATTCGTAGCACGTATGGGAGAGGAGCGTCTGCCAAGGAGGGTGACGTCTGGGGAACTTGTTGGGGGTAAGGGCTACTCCGGGGGGCAGGAGGAGGATTGGATGGTACGCCTCGAGGAGGATATGATGGAGTTTGGCAAAAAGTTCGAATGGTGGCAAAAAGCAGCACAGAAGGCCAGCAGATGGTTTCGACAGGTAGAGGAGGGGGCAGAGGTATTCATGCCGAAATGGCACGACGCGGAGAGCTGTTCGATTGTGCATGAGTAAGCTTAGTCCTCATTTCAAGACTAATTTTGATATATTTGCTGTTTGCCTTGTTTCCAATTCTTCTTCAAATGTTTCTCGTTAGGATGTCTTTTTTGTAATATTCGTGCTGCCACGGTGACATTTTGGTTGCTTTTCTTGTTCGTTTGAGAGAATCATAATTCCCACGATTTACGGCCGTATGTAACCGTATATAATGTATGTCTACGTATGACGAAGAATCGAGGACGGACTCTCCCTACTGCCTATGTATCCCTGTCTTCGTCCACTGTTTATTTCCCTTTCTCATGCTTAATTCCTTTTGGCTATCCATGGGAGGTATCCAGGCGACGGTGGCAACGTAGCCACGGCCGTCGTTAGATACCATAAGTACGGAACAGATTGGGCTGTCATGCTCCTATCCCTCATGAAGTTTCATTCGGACACCAGCTTGGGTACTGCCTCCGACGCTGGTTGGGTGGGGGCGGTGGTATCTTTTTCGACGTTGGGTTATTTATTACGTGTTTTTTTTCTGGTCGTTAATTTGATAAATATGAGGGTGGTGATGGTGGTACGGGCACCGCTGTCTGGTGTCAGAAACCGAAATCAATTTTTAGACCACACTGAAGGATTCTACTCCCACATTTATTGAATTCCGTATACAGTATGGTTGCTGCCTCTGACGCAAGTTAGGCGGTGTTGTATTGTTTGTTGCTGGTTGTATAAGAGAGACGTTCTCTATCGCTGCGGAAGTGACACGAACACCACGGCCTTTGGCGGTTAGCGCCAATGCTCAAACGTGATACAGTATCAGAATCATGGAATGATCTCTGTGTAACGCTCTGACAAAGACAGGACAAGAGACAGAAGGAAAGAAGAAGAAGTGGGAGAGAGGGCGACCTCGCACTCTCTCCACATCCGCAGGATATTCACCAGAGGGTGGCACATCGACTCGTGGAGCACAATGCCCCGCGGGGGGTAAAAAAACCTTCCGCGGGTTGTACAACAGTAGTTCGAAGGTCCCACGAGGGGAGGAAAAATTGAGCCCGCTTCTAGACCGCTTCGAGAAATGCGTTGAGCGTCACGAAGGGTTTCTTACAATGCGACTAGGCATGTTGGTTCAGGGAACTTGGCATGCACAGTTGGCGGTTTCGCTCAGTGCTTATTTTTGTCTTCGCGTGTGTATTAATTTCAATCAATTGAACGATTCTCTGGGCGCGGGGGGGGGGGGGGGGGGGGGGGGGGGGGGGGGGGGGGGGGGGGGGGGGGGGGGGGGGGGGGGGGGGGGGG
>JAYJMJ010244316.1:0-15275 GCA_036873875.1 Laminaria ephemera | reverse complement strand
CGCGATGTCTGCCTGGTCGGTGAAAACCCGACGTGCTCCGTCCCGGCATTGTAGGGATGCGAGGGTCTATGGTCATAAGACTACGGCTATGCATGAAATGAGTACACACACTCCCCCCCGCCACCGCCACCTCAGGTGTGGAACGACAACACAGGAGACAAGAAGCCCGGGCCGGATGTCCTCGTTGGCAAAGGCTACCTCCCCGTCAAGCACCTAGGATCGCCCGATGACCCGGCTACAGTCGGCAGCGTTGGTAAAAAGGCACTCGAGAGGGCGAACCCTGTGGAGGGAGGTGCTGGGGGGGCAGGGAGGATGGTTGTGACGGTACATCTTCTGCCTGATGGCAAGCGGCGCCGGAGAAAAGAGAAGCACGCCGGCCTTGTCACCTTCACGCTGCTATACACTTCACCAAGGTACATCCATCGGTGGAAGTGGACGCATGCTGCGCCGGACATGCACCAAAAAAAATTTGAGGGTCCTCACTTGAGGAGCTCTAAAACCTCTCCCGAAAACTGATTTGAGGAAAAACAAAAAAAGTGCTACCCGAAGCACAATCCCATGTGGCCTATTATAGGTATACAACGAAAAGTATTGCAAAACAAAAAAAAATGAAATTCCGACGATTTTGGGTTAAGGAGCCCCCGTCTTTCAGAAAACGTTTCGGCCAAAAAGTGCTGTCTCTATCGTAGCAGGCGTCAGTGTAAAAATGATCCCACCACCGGTGCTACGATAGAGACAGCACTTTTTGTCTAAATATAACGTTTTCTGAATGACGGGGGCTCCTTAACCCAAAATCGTCGGAATTTCATTTTTTTTGTTTTGCAATATTTTTAGGTGTGTACCTATAATAGGCCATGGGACTGTTCATTGACGAACAGTTTCTAATTTCCTCTAAATCAGTTTTTTGGGTGAGGTATGGAGCTCCTCAAGTGAGTAGCCTCAGAAAAAAAAGGGTGCACCTCTACCCCGAAAAACGTGGTTACAGTTCGAAAGGGGTTTTCATTTTTATCCATCCGCCGGAGGATTAAAACAAGAAACCAAAAAAAAACAAACAAAGGTTATTCTACAGAGCTGTCTTCGTAGAGCAAAACTATGGTACGACGGTGTCCCCCTAAGTGTGCGACGCGTGCTACGATCGAGGTAGCACGTTTTGGCTGAAACGTTTTCTGAATGACTGGGCTCCTTAACCCAAAATCGTCGGAATTTCGCTATTTTTGTTTTTGCAATATTTTTCGTCGTCGTATACCTAGGCTATTATGGGATTGTGCTTCGGGTAGCACTTTATTTTTCCTCAAAATCAGTTTTTGGTTGGAGGTTTTAGAGCTCCTCAAGTGAGGAGCCTCAGAAAAAAATTGGTGCCACCTCGACCGTAGCATGGTATTACGGAGGACCATAGTAATCAGGACCCACGATATACGCAAAAACCTATCTATTCCACTGTTTTTGCTAACCTTATTTGGTCCTGATTACTGTGTTCCCCTGTAATACTAATAGTAATAATAATCAGGACCCACGATATACACAAAAACCTATCTATTCCACTGTTTTTGCTAACCATATTTGGTCCTGATTACTGTGTTCCCCTGTAATACTAATAGTAATAATAATCAGGACCCACGATATACCAAAAACCTATATATTCCACTGTTTTTCTAACCATATTTGGTCCTGATTACTGTGTTCCCCTGTAATACTAATAGTACACTATTACGGAGGACCATAGTAATGAGGACCAATTAAGGTTAGTAAAAAGAGTGGAGTACACTATTACGGAGGACCATAGTAATGAGGACCAATTAAGGTTAGTAAAAAGAGTGGAATATATAGGTTTTTGTGTACATCGTGGGTCCTGATTACTATGGCCCTCCGTAAAATAGTCGTCGTTACGCGGTCTTCACGTTCGTCGACACGATGACTCGTGCCACGGTACGGGTGCACCTAAAGGTTTTTGACGGTCCTCGCTTGAGAAGCTCTATGCCTCACCCAAAAAAACAGTTTTCGAGAAAAAATGAAACCGGAACCCGATGAACAATCGCTTTAGCCTAGGTAGGTGTGCAACGAATAATGTTGAAAACTACAAACAGTTTTTTTTTTTAGATTTTTTTCAAACTCTTGTCGGGTTGGAAAAAATGTAAAATTAGTATTGAAACCGACGAATTTCATAGCCCAAGGCCAACCAACACCACGAAAAATTTGGTTGGAAATTGAAAAAAACGGTAGAAAAAAAAAAAAACTAATCGAACTTTTCGCTGGTTTTTCGTGGGTTGGGTTGGCCTTGGATTGTGACGTTCGACGGTTTCAATACTATTATTATATGTTTTCCTACCCAACTCCTACCCAACCAAAGTTGGTACATCGCAAACACGCTAACGTTAGGGTGTCTGCGACTTCCAAATTCCGTTGGGTTGGAAAAAATGTGAAAACAGTATTGAAACCGACAAATCTCATAACGCAAGGCCAACCAACTCACGAGAAAATCTTAGGTTGGAAAATAAAAAAACGGTAGGGGAAAACGTGTTTCTAACCAAATATTTCGCTGATTTTCCGTGGGTCGGGTTGGCCTTGGATTGTGACGTTCGACGGTTTCAATACTATTATTACGTGTTTTCCTACCCAACTCCTACCCAACTCCTACCCAACCAAAATTGGTACATCGCAAACACGCTAGCGTAATAATAATGTCATTCCATCGATTTTGGGGTAGCTCCTTAGTTGAGGAACCCCGTCAATCATACGTACCAGTAAATAGTTTGCCGAAAAAATGCTACCTCTATCGCAGCACGATGTTATAAGGCTTACTTTGGGTAGGCAATTGGTTAACCTTTTACCAGTGTCCAGTGGTCAAACGGACGAATACCCCACTAATACCTTAACAAAATGGCGTCGTCGGCAGGACCAAAAACGACGCGTGAACGAACCTCTCTCGTACGTTACACAATGCACATGCCCAAATGAAGCCAGGGTCCTCCAGGCCACGTACGTAGTACGTGGCTACAACGCTACAATTCTCATCAAGCGTGCGCGCGTAGGAGTACACTGCCCTTACGAACTTTTTTTATTTTTGCAGTTGGAGACGCCACACGCCCTATGTACCCAGTAATAAGATCCCACCAATTATCCTTTCGATTTACTCGTACGGCATTCTCGGAAGAATCAGGCCTGTGATGGGGCGCATATCCATTTGTTTCCCGATCTTAGGACAACCTACCTGCTGCGTCTTGCCGTACCATTTCCTTTAAAAAAACAAAAGAAAATTGTGGTATACCGGGTGAGTGTATCGATGTTGAAGTTGAAGTTGAAGTTCATGCTGCACATTGGAGGACGGCAAACAAACATAATAATACGTACCATGGTACCAGGTACTCGTATAAAATATAGTTTTCCGTGCACAGCTTGATTAAGACCGACGTCTTCGTATCACACGGCTGTTGACCCTGGTGCTAACCAGTACTAAGGGGAGTCGCCGACCTATAACCCTTCATGAGGACATACACAACCCGTAACACGCGCGATCGGAGTATCACACACAGCTTGCAAAGATGAGTTTCGACGAAATGCTAGATCTTACAGCTGTTGTGTATTTGTAATTTTTAATAAAAAATAAAAGCCAGATAAATACTTCCAAGTTCATAAGCATATAGTTATAAGTTCCTTCCCCTTCTGATGCAGGAGGAAACCACCAAAAGCTATACTTAACGCGGAGGCTGGGGCCACGGGGGCGGGGACGGGGGGCACGGCAGACGAGCGAACAACAACGGCAAAAAGACAGGCTGAAGACGAGGCTATGAGCAGCATAGCCGGCCTGTCTGCTTGGTCTAGCCGCGGCAAGCGGAATAGCATGTCGGTCCAAGAGTTGGGGGTGAGAGAAGTTGATGATCGGTCTTGGGGGCAATAACATGTATCTGGGTAGTACATATTGAGGGGGGTAATTGATGAATTGTTTTGTTCGGCGGGGAGATAAGGGGGGTTGACTAACGAATAATTATTTTCGAATCCCGAAAATGGTGGCGCATTTATAGTACTTTTCAGGGGTTGAACAAGCAGCGATGCACAATGCGGCTATGATATGAGCCAACGGGGGCGTCCGTTTCTCGGCGCCTTCCATTATAGGGCCCAACATGACCACAGGCCACGAGAAACATTGTTTCCGTTTAGTTTAGTTTTGTTGTCGTTATATTGATGACCTGGTGTATGCCATACGTATGACGAACGTACGCATACAATAAGCTCTATTCGGGGGGAATACATGCACCAACGTCTGACGGCTGTGGTATCCACTCACTACACCCGGCAGGCGTTATCGCCTGCCTGAATAAGGAATCACTTGCCCCTTCTGTCGGAAGTCCTCCGGGCGGGGCAAGCAACAAGTATTAAGGCCCATTCTTGTCGAAGCCAGTTTTGGCGGAATTTTCCAATTTTTCCAGTTTGTTTTGTCTTGATTGCCAAATAAATGCCAGAAAAATTGAAAATTTGGAAAATTAAGCTTTCCATGTTTTTTGCACGCTGTAAAAAAAGCGTATTTGAGACAAAAACGCCTCCGCATTTCGACTATAAAAATTCCAACATATTTCCAAGAAATAAATAGGAATTGTTCGAAAAAAAAAGGATTCGATAAAATGACGCTTACTTAGCAGCGAACACGATGAAGTTCATCCGCCGTGAAAAGCTACTCAGCGCCAGCACACCTATAAAGTAATACAGTATCCGAAAATCAGTTTACAGGGCGTGGACAACTATTTTTTTTTTTGTCTCATTTCACCACTCTCGACAGGCCGTTATGTCCCAGACACTGGAGGGCTTCAACATCCGGGAGGAACTCAGCAAAATCGAGTAAGACCACAATGCAGTAAAATTGAGTAAGATCATAATGCAGTAGATCGAGTAGATCGAGTAAGAGCATACTGTATTGTAGCTTGTTTGTTACTCGGTTGTCGCGTCCGGATTTACTTGTTCCTGGCGCGCAAGGGCTATATGTTATTAATAGGTGAGTTCGAATCAATTATGACACAATACGACCGAACTGAATATATTAAAAAGCTCAGTTGTTTCTTCGAAACCATTAATTAATGTTTTTTTACAGTAGGAGACGATGTCTAATCGATAGGAACTCGATGAGTGCTCTTGTGTCGGATTTGGATAGGAAAATCAGATCCGGCACCTATTCTAACATTTTCTACGTTGTTTAAGGGTAACAGCGCGCGGGTGCAAACGATGGATTGAGTCAATTCTAGAGGTACCCATACATTGCCCGTTGGCAATCCAAATGCAAAGCACCTACGTAGGTGGAGGTGTAAGAATCTCAATCTTACGGAGGCACCGGGTATCCGGGGCTCCTTCGGACACACAACACCAAAAACAGCCGATTAACTCACGCGAGACCATGAATGATAAGGAGTGCCCCCCCCCCCCCCCCCACGACGCTCGTCCAAACGGGATGTCCAGGAGTCTGTTGTCGTGGTCGTAAACCTCCTTGCCAACACGGGCGGGGAACAATCCAAAGCATATTTAACCCTCTTGGCACTATTAATAGAACGCTATAGGGCCCACGAAATGGGCCCAAATTTATGTGGAATTGCATGGTTTTAGGGGCATGCTCCTTGAGTGGACTTGAAATGCCCCGTTTACCACGCCAAAGCTTTGAAAAGTGGTGTGCTGTCTGCTGTGGTGGGCCCAAAGAGTCCGGGCTCTTTTGCCCAAAGAGCCCGGGCTCTTTTGACATGATCGTAGTTGGTTATTTTTCTGCGGTTTCCGAGTGGGTGCTAAGAGGGTTTACGGCGTCTCTCCCCACTTCAAGTATTATCCCTGCGAATGCTGCGCTCGTGTTGTGCGCGCGCTTCTTTCTTCTACTACATATAGTTGTCTGAGGTATGCGCAGGGTCTCATCGCCGAGGGCTTCGGGCAGCGTGGAGCGTTCGCCAACATACGAGAGGTGGGGATAGCACAGGGGTAGCACTGTTTGGTCCAACATGTATTTTCTGCCTATTTTCTGCCTGAAGGGGCTGCTCAACGGGAGGAACTATCCAAATATCGTTGGGATCTTCGATTTTTTTTTGTTTCGACAACAGTCTTCGTTGTGTACCCGGGCCATAGGATTTTGTTCGCCGGGTTCAGCCCCGAAAGTCAGTTCTTGGGGAAGGAAGGTGTGGAGCTCCTCGAGTGAAAGGCCTCAGAAAAAGTGTTGAATAGGTGTACCCCCCGCCGCAGCACGCGTTACCCCCCGAAAACGCAAGCGACCACTTAGGGGGGTGCACAGGCACACCGAGACTCGCACTACGATAGAGGTTGCACTTTTTTTGGCTGAAGCGTTTTCTGAATGGCGGGGCTCCTTAAGCCCAAAATCGTCGGAATTTCATTCTTATTTTTTAAAAAGCAAAATATTTTTCGTTGTATACCTAGGCCACATGGGATTGTGCATTCGGGTAGCACTTTTGTTTTTCCTCGAATCAGTTTTTGGCAGAGGTTTTTAGAGCTCCTCAAGTGAGGAGCCTCAGAAAAAGAAAAAAAAAAGATGCACCTCGACCGTAGCATGCGTCGATATATATATATATATTTTTTTCCTGCCTATACCTGCAGACTCCCTTGTGAATTTCCATGATCACGGGCTAGAATATGACAATGAGCTATCACAATGTGAGACCAACAGGGAGTGCGCCCATGAGAATTGTCCAATATTCATGCCCACGGGGGATAATCCAATATTCATGAAGGGGCATACCATATCACCACATCGTCTCCCCGAGTCCCGAAAAAAATGAATTACCCAATAATTATCTCATGGATTCAATTTTATAATTAAATTACCCCCCTTGCATATTATGTGAATCGTCTCCCTCTTAAGTGGAAATTCCCTAATGTCTTGAAGTAGTATGGACGGACTACCTGGTATATGCTTGGCGTTGTATCGTAGCTGTGTGAATATCCTGAGCCCCCCGTATCTATTTCAGGAGAGGGTACCCGTCCAACCAAAATGGCGGCAAAACGTTTGAGGCAGGCTAAGATGGTGTGGACGGAATAAGAAGGTATACGCAAACACCGGGAGGCCTACTCGAGGTCGGGATGACCCGTGGATCCATCAACCAACAGCCACACGGACGCCAGATCGTGATTTTATTCGATGGGCACCACAACCACCGAACTAGCAGACTTTCCACTTGAAATACAGTAGTGGTCCCTCTATAGTGCCGGTATGTGCCAGCCGGAAATACCGGCACTATAGCGGCAACCGGCACTACTCCGCATACTGCCACTACTCGTTGTTCCCATCTGTGCCAAGCGAGTTCACAGGCACTATAGGGGCAATCGGCACTACTCAACCGGCGCTATAGAGGGACGTCTACTGTATACGTCTACGAATGAGGGAATCGCCCTGGCAACGCTGACTGCCACAATAGCCCAGTGTTATGGTGTATCTCAAAAAGCGGGCATCTGATCAACTGATGCTGTGTCCGGTTTCTGGCAGGAGCATATGGCAGGGTGCACCCGATGTTCGTTCCTATATGTAGGTTCATACAAACATCTCGAGGCCTACTCAAGGTGGGGATGGCGCGTGGACCCATGTACTGGCCTGGCAGATTGACCGCATTCATTGGATCAACTGGTGCTGTGTCCGGTTTCTCGGCAGGAGCATCTGGCAGGGCACCCAACGTTCGTCCCTCGTGGCGCTAGGAAGCGCTTGCTGGCTTTGTCGGAGTTGATCCGACTGCAAATGAGAGCGGAAGAAGACAAGGCCAAGACGGTTATGGATGTGAGACGGTGGATCAAAACACTCACTTTTTTTTCGCCAGTAGCCGTCCCTGCCGCAGTACAGCACAGGACCCTTACTAAGAAAACGAGAATTAGGAAAGGACAAACGCTACGGTAGAGGTTCACCATTGCTTTTCTGAGGCGTGTCACTTGACGAGCTCTATTCCTCACCCAAAAAGCTGGTTTTGGAGAAAATTAAAAGGTGCTCCCCCGACGAAAAATCCCCATGGCCTAGGTATACAAAGAAATAAACAGGCCAAAAAAAATACTGAAGTTCCGACGATTTTGGGTTAAGGAGCCCCATCATTCAGAAACAAAAAAAAAGAAGCCAAAAGTGCTACCTCTATCGTAGAGCACGTCAAACGTCAGCCTGAGATTTACAGGAAAATAATAAATCCGGGAGTCGTTATACTGTGAAGTTAGTGTAGAACGCACCCGATTCTGAAATGAGAAATCCAGCCTGGGCCAGCTTTCCTGTTTCTTACTATTAACAAGTGTTTTTGAAACTGGTGTACAGTAAGATGGGGTATAACCCCTTTCCAAGTTTACCCACGATTTTGGGGGCAGTTCACTTAGAATTAGTTTCGGAAATTTTCTTGCAGTGGTACAAGAGTCAATCCCTTTCGAACCGTACTCACGTTGTGGGAAACAAACTAGTTGGAGTTAGTAGGGTGTTTGCGATGTACCAACTTTGGTTGGGTAGGAGTTGGATCGGAAACATGTAATAACAAGTATTGAAACCGTCGAAAACACAATCCAAGGCCAACCCAACCCACGAAAAATCAGCGAAAAGGTAGGTTAGTTTTTTTTTTTACTTCCTACCATTTTTTGTAATTTCTCACCTATTTTCTTCGTGGTGTTGGTTGGCCTTGGGCTATGAATTCGTCGGTTTCAACACTATTCTAACATTTTTTCCAACCCTACGAGTATAGAGTTTGGAAATCGCAAACACCCTATTATTATTATTATTATTATTAATTTTGCAGCAGTGAAAAGGGTTAAGTCAGGTTCGCCGAAAAATTGGCAAGGCGATGGCGTGCTTTCTACAGAAGAAGTACCGCACCAAGGAACTCGACGCGTGGAACGCACACCACACACATAAGAGCTGTGGCTGTGTGGCTGAGTGCACGAAGAGTTGACATCTCGATAGCTTCTGGCACGTGGGATAACGCGGCGTATACCCGTGGAAACAACCCCCGTACTAGTCATGGCTTCTTTTGTGCTCCCATGTGACCCTCATCTCGACGCTCGCGTTGCGACTTTCGCCACAAACAATCACGCACTGGCATAGCAACGACTCGCTTATGTACTTTTTTTTTTCCCGTTTTGATGTGTCGACAACACCTAGTTTAGGTACCGACTGAGACGCATGCACCACGATACGGGTGAACCTATTTTTTTTCCTGAGACTCCTCACTTGAGGAGCTCCATACTTCACCCTTCAACTAATATTGAGACAACATGAAAGCGCAAACCAATGAACAATCCCAGGGCCCAAGGATACAGACTAATAACTAGTAAGTCGTAACTATTTTTTTTTACGGGGGACTATAGTAATAAGGACCCACGATATACACAAAAATCTATACATTCCACTGTTTTTACTAACCATATTTGGTCCTGATTACTATGTCCCCCCGTAAAAAAAAAACCACGCACGCTACGGTCGAGGTGGCACCAAATTTTTTCTGAGGCTCCTCACTTAAGGAGCTCTAATACCTCTCCCAAAAAACTGATTGGAGGAAAATTATAAGCGCTACCCGAAGAACAATCCCATGGCCTAGGCATACAACGAAAAATATTGCAAAAAAAAAAAAAAGAAATTCCGACGATTTTGGGGTTAAGGAGCCCAGTCATTCAGAAACAAAACCAAGAAAAAAGTGCTACCTTTATCGCAGCACGCGTCGATTACTATTACGGAGGACCATAGTAATCAGGACCTACGATACACACAAAAACCTATATATTCCACCGTTTTTAGTAAACAGATTTGGTCCTGATTACTATGTTCCCCCGTAAAATACTGTAAAACACAACGATATTCCAACGACGTTGGGTAGCTCTCCAGCTGAGGAGCCCCTTCGGCCAGAAATAGTTTGCCCAAGTACTACCCTTATCGGCATTCCTGATTACCGACGGCGTCATGCACTGACCGACCGCAGACGATCAAGCGGGAAGCGGCGTTTGAGGGGCGTTATACCGTCGACGGCCGACGTTTTTTTGACACGCTAGCGTCGATGAAGGAGACCCTCGGGGAAGAGGAGAGGGCAGAAGCGGCCGCACTCATGGCGCAGCAAACGGAGAACACCCTCATCGAAGACGAGGTGTGGCCCCCCTTTTATGATAGGCAAGCTTGCTTCCGTTGTGTTCTAGAGTGGTACAGAGACGGAATGCGAGACAGGACTACGGGCAGTAGTCCCAAAGGTTAGCGACCAAACGAAAAGAAACACTCCATACCTTTTGTCACACAAAAATGATTCACAGTACAGTATGAGGTTTTAAAGGGGTGAAATACTTAACGGTTGTTTCTTTTAGGATACGACAACGATGTATGAAGCACCATTGGTGTTCCAGAAGCGTGCTACGATAGAGGTAGCACTTTTTGGGGGCATTTTTGGATTTTTTGTTTCTGAATGACGGCGCTCCTTAACCCAAAATCGTCGGAAAGTCGTTCTGTTTTTCATATCTGAATTGTTTGTATACCTAAGCCATGGGTTTGGTCATCGGGTGGCACTTTCAGTTTAATCAAAATTAGTCCGTGGGTGAGGTTCAGAGCTCCTCAAGTCAGGAGCCTCAGAAAAAAAAGGGTGCGCCTCTATCGTAGCGTTGGTGTTCCAACGATATTTGGTATTAGTATACCCTTAGTTGAGGACAGCCCGTGCCACAGTAGACGCGCACCCGTTTTTTTCTGAGCTCCCGCTCCTCACTTGAGGAGCGCTCTACACCTCTCGAACAAAAACTATTTTGGGGGAAAAATAAAACGTGCTACCCGATGAACAATCCCATGGCCTAGAGTATACAAGGTATACAACAAAATTGACTACGAAAAAAAAAAAGAACGAAATTGCGACGATTTTTGGGTTAAGGAGCCCCCGTCATTCAGAAAACGTTTCTGCTAAAAAGTGCTATTACGGGGGGACCATAATAATCAGGACCAAATATGGTTAGTAAAAACAGTGGAATGTATAGGTTTTTGTGTGTATCGTAGGTCCTGATTACTGTGGTCCTCCGTAATACCTCTTTCGTAGCGCGCGTCCCATCAGATTGTTTTAGGTCAAGAAGTGCTATCCCTAGCGTAGTGCGGGTGGTTGGAGTGAAACCCGAGACATCTGCACGCCAACACCTCTTCAACCCCATCACAAAATCGAAGCATGTGATCACCTCCGCACTCTCCCCTACTGTATTTTTTCTGGCGTGTACCAAGGACGCTCCTCCTCAACGCAAGCCCCCGAAGCCACGAACCGCGGCGAAAGAAAAGGTGAGAGGAGGAGTAAATTTTCAGGGCTGTTTTACGGGTCGGGTCAAATCTCGCGGGTCGGGTAGGGTCAGGGTGATCCAACCCCGAACCGTGAGGTTTGAAAACCTCCTGACCCCACCCACGCACCCCACCCCGTGATACTTCGAACACCTCCTGATCCGACCCGACTCGACCAGCGAGATTTGGAAAAAAAATCCTGATCCGACCCACCGGTGGAGTTATGACTCGTGAAAACCTCTGTAAATTTCAACCATTGTTGTCGAAGCTGGGGCAAATCGTATACAGTCCTATATAGACTATAGGTGAGACACAATTCGACTAAAGTGGGTACTCCGATTTAAGAGCTCTCAAGAGAAGAGCGTTCGGGACTTAAGAACGGTCAAATTGGCGTGTCTCACCTATACTAGAAGTTATATGTTTCCCGCAACAGATAAGAGCAATGTGTAGTTAAGAGCGCCTGTTTCGGCTTATCGCGGGGTGCTCTTAAATCGGGGTACCCACTGTATTAATACTTCGTAATAATGTGCAGCATGTCTGCCTCGTTTCTTGAGTTTTCCGAATGAATGCACAAGTCATAGCGTCACGAACCATGGGATTGGCAATGACGAAGTCTTTGTCGACTGGTCGGCCAGGTGATTCTTGCAATCGAAGCCTCTGCCGCAGCAGAAGAGCGAGGGGTTTTCAAGCCGGCTGTATACCGTACGCACACCACGGAGAGGCACGCGTGGCGAAGCGCTGTACATCGTACGCGCACCGCGGAGAGACAAGCGTGGCAAAGCGAAAACGGGGACGATGGCGAGGAGAAGCCATGCTGCGAAAAGCACGCCTACAGGATCAAAAGGAGCGCGCTGCACATATTGGACGAGCGCGTCAAGGACACGTCTCTCAAGGTTTGGCGGAATTCTCATGTTGTCGTGCGTCAAAACGTTCTTTTTTTTTGGGGGGGGGCAGCGCTTTTTTCTATCTCTGGCAGCTCCTATGCTCGCCATGATTGTTTTTTGAGCGGATATTTCTTTCTATCGCCAGCTCCTATGCCGGCCATGGACGCATGCTACGGTAAAAATTGCACCATTTTTTTTTTCTGAGGCTCCTCACTTGAGGAGCTTCATACCTCACCCCAAAACATACTATTTGGTAAAAACTGAAAGTGCAACCCGATGACCAAATCCATGGCCTTAGGTATACAAAATATTCATATTGCAAAACAAGGATGTTTTCCCCGACGATTTTGGGTTAAGGAGGCCCCGTCTTTTCAGAAACAAAATTGTCCAAAAGTGCTATCTCTGTCATAGCACGCGTCCATGATTCGTACCACTCTGGACGTAAATATAAGGACCGATATGGTATTAATAGGAGTATCTCAACGGTCCTTATATTGAAGACCAGAGTGGTACACTGCTACCTATTTATATTGTATCGACGCGTGCTACCACAGAGGTAGCACTTTTTGAATTTTTTGTTTCTGAATGACGGCGCTCCTTAACCCGAAATCGCCCGAATGTCGTTCTTTTTTTTTGCAAAACTGATATTATTTGTATACCTTTAAGCCTTGGGTTTGTTCATCGGGTTGCTCTTTCAGTTTACTCAATATCGGTTTGCGGGAGAGGTTCAGAGCTCCTCAACCTGAGGAGCCTCAGAAAAAAAAACTAATGCACTTCAGTCGTGGCGCGTGTCTGATTTTATCATCTCCTCCAAATGGGAAAATTTGCTGAATTATTTTACCCCCACACTCCTACCTACCAGGTATATTTTATTTCGTCGTCTCCCTCAAATGTGGATATTGCTTAAAAAAAATCACGACGCATGCTGCGGTGGAGGCGCACCATTTTTTTTTTTCTGAGGCTCCTCTTCCTCACTTGAGGAGCTCTTATACCTCTCCCAAAAACTGATTTTGGGGGAAAAAATAACTGTGCTACGTATATACCAGATGAACAATCCCATGGCCTAGGTATCTAACGAAAATTATTTTTTTTAAAAGAACGAAACTTCGACGAGTTTTTGGGTAAAGGAGCCCCGTCATTCAGAAAACGTTTCAGCCAAAAAAAAGGCTATCTCTATCGTAGCACTTGTCACAAAAATAACACATGCCACGATAGAGGCGCACCATTTTTTTTTTCTGAGGCTCCTTCCTCACTTGAGGAGCTCTTATACCTCTCCCAAAAACTGATTTTGGGGGAAAAATAACTGTGCTACGTATATATACCCGATGAACAATCCCATGGCCTAGGTATCCAACGATTTTTTTTTTTTTTTAAAAGAACGAAATTTCGACGAGGTTTTGGGTTAAGGAGCCCCGTCATTCAGAAAACGTTTCAGCCCAAAAAGCTGGTGCTACCTCTATCGTGGCACTTGTCACAAAAAAAACACATGCTGCGATAGAGGCGCACCCGTTTTTTTTTCTTCATATCCTCACTTGAGGAGCTCTGTGCTCCACCCACAAATTGATTTTTTTGTGTAAACTAAAAGTGCAACCGGATGAACAAGCCCATGGCCTAGGTATGAAGCACGCCACGGAAGTGGTATAATAGCACGTTTTGGCTTTTTTTTGTTTTCTGAATGACGGGGCTCCTTAACCCCAAATCGTCGGAATTGTCGTTCTTGTTTTTCAATCTGAAGGTTTTGTATACGTAGGCCATGGGGTTTTTTTTGTTCATCGGGTTGCACTTTCGGTTCACACAGAATCAGTTTTCTGGGTGAGGTTCAGAGCTCCTCAAGTGACGATCCTCAGAAAAAAAAATGGTGCACCTCTATCGTAGCATGTGTCGTATACAAAAAAAAAAAAAATCAGAGTGAAAAACAAGAATGACATACCGACGATTTTGGGTTAAGGAGCCCCGTCATTGTCATTCAGAAACAAAAACGCGAAAAAGTGCTACCTCTACGGTGGCACGCGTCGTTTCACCTCCACACTACTACCTATTTATGTGTAAATATATTTGTTTGCCCCCTTCGACGTGGAAATTGATAATTTCACCCTCCCCCAAACAGCCTATATTAAAGGCCCCTCGGTACTTCCGGTGGTTCGAGTGCCGAGCAGAGATTGCTCTACGAGTCTAGCCTGCACCAGGTATTTTGGTTGACCGAGAGTACTCAGCTTCGTTATCTCGAGGTATAGTCTGAAACTCGAGCAGCGTATGTATAGTGCCGAGTACCGAGTGCCGGACGTCCGAAAGGATGCTTGCTTGTTTGCTCGCTTGCTCAACCCACCCGAGAGCAAGTATGCTCGTAGGAGACCGCGGTTTGACCCTTTAACTGACCGCCCCTTACACTAAAACGAGTACAGTAAGGCCGAAAGAGGCCTTGGCGCACCAAAAATAACCGATCCCCTCGCATATTTTCCTGAAAGGCTGCTCCACATGGCGGCTCGACGGTTTCGACTCGTCGCCGCGAAACGGACCAAATGCACCCCAATCGAAACTAAAGCTTTGGATAAATGTTGTCCGGTTCGGCTACCACGTTTGTCCAATCAAATACCCAAGACGAACCTTTCCGATCCAAATATGTTACGTAAGCGATCGCGGTTTAACCCCTTGACTGATCACCCCCCCTACACCAAACCAAGCATAATAAGAAAAAAGCAGGCATTGACGCGCCTAAAACGACCAGTCTCCAACTGTGGCATCTTTCGCTAGAGCACGCGGTATGCACTTGTTATTGGGTATCTACTCCCAACCAGCACCACCACCGCCGCCGCCACCGCTCCCCTAATCCCCGCCCAAAACATCGCTTCTCGCCTTATTTTTGACTCGATGTCGCGCCGTACTGCTGCCGTTTATCGTTGTGGCGGTTGCGAAAAGGAACAATTGATAGCAACCCTGCTGGCCACTCAGGCGATAGCAGCCACGCAAGCCTCGAGTTTTTCGGACGAGCTAGGAAGCGCGAAGTCGGAGCTCGCGTCGTATATGTCAGCCATCGAACTGGACCGCAGGTGGGAGTTGTAGGTTGTAGGAAGAACACGGAAGGGAAGGCGGGGCGGCGAGAGGGGGTGGTATGCATGGTAACCATGTTGGCGGGAGAGAGTGGGGGGTAGGAGGGGAAGGGGGAGGGGCAGGGG
>JAYJMJ010244100.1:0-15278 GCA_036873875.1 Laminaria ephemera | reverse complement strand
GTAGACAAATTACCTAATGGCATATATTATCTCATCGGTAATGACGGAACTGTGCAAAGTACACAGACATTTTTAGTAAAGTAATGAAGAGATTTACAAGTTGAAATCGGTAAAAAAGGATCTGAATTGCTAAATTTACCAATCAGTGATTTGAGTGATCAAATCGAACAGAATTTTACAAACATATTTATATGAGTGATTTAAGTTGGTTATCTCGTACCCAATTGATTTTAGGGGAAGAAAAAATAAAAACATTAACGACCAAAAACGTCCTAATTGTCGGTCTTGGTGGCATTGGTTCTTTTGCAGCTGAAGGTATTGCTAGAGCAGGAATAGGTAATATGACTATAGTAGATGGCGACTCTGTAGAGGCTAGTAATAGAAACAGACAACTTGTTGCCCTTACTTCTACTGAAGGAAAATTAAAAGCCGAGGTGATGGCTCAACGTATCAGAGAAATCAACCCTGATATTAACTTAACGGTTGTCAATAAGTTTTTGGAACCAGATGACATGAAAGACTTGGTTGTAAATGGTAAATTTGATTATGTTGCTGAGTGCATTGATTCTATTTCTCCAAAGGTAGAATTACTCAAAATATGCAGAAAAAATAAAATAAAGGTGGTTTGTTCTGGTGGAGCGGGAGGTAAGTTAGACCCTACAAAAGTTCAGGTTTCTGACTTAAAGAAAGTTTTTAATGATCACATGGTACGTGTTGTTAAAAAACAACTCAAGAAAGTAAAAATAAATAAAGGGATAAAAGTGGTTTTTTCTACAGAAGCGGTAGACAAAAAATCCCTAGTTTTGACAGACGGTAGTAATTACAAAAAGTCTGCTTATGGTACTATGAGTTATTTACCAGCCATCTTTGGACTGACGGTGGCTTCTGTAGTAGTAAGAGAATTGACAAAAGATAAATAAATGACAGAGGTAATAAAGATAGGTGGCAACATTGTAGATAATGATGAAATCTTAGAACAGTTTTTAGACATCTTTTCTCAAGACAACAAACCTAGAGTATTGGTACATGGTGGAGGAAAAATTGCTACCCGTATTTCTAAAGCACTCAACATAGAAACTCAAATGGTAGATGGCAGACGTGTTACTGATGCCGAAACATTAAAAGTTGTCACAATGGTTTATGCTGGAATCATCAACAAAACGATTGTTTCTAAATTACAGGCTAGAGGAGTAAATGCTATCGGTTTATCTGGGGCTGATGGAAATGTTATCCAATCTCATAAACGACAAAATTCTAAGGTAGATTATGGCTTTGTCGGTGATGTAGACCAAGTAGATGGTACGTTTTTACAGAAACTAATTGCGGATGGATACACACCTATTTTATCTCCTATTACTCATGATAAAAAAGGTCAGTTACTAAATACCAATGCAGATACTATTGCTTCTGTAAGTGCTGTCGCTTTATCTAAATTAGCAGATACAAGCCTTACTTATTGTTTCGAACTCCCTGGTGTATTAACAGATATTAATGATAAAGATTCTGTAATAGAAAACATCAATCCAAAACAATATAAGGATCTAAAAGCAGAAGGAATTATTGCTGACGGTATGATCCCAAAACTGGATAATTGTTTCGATGCCATAGATGCTGGAGTATCTAAAGTTAGAATCTGCCACGCTTTGAATTTGAATGAAACGATTGGTACTGTTTTGAAATAAATGATTAATGGGGTAATTCGAAAGTTATCTCATTTAAGAATACAAAGTTTGTTCTATCTAAAATAATTTACCTTTACATTATGAGTTTATACACGGAAGCTGTTGAATTATTAAAAAACCTTATCTCTACACAATCATATAGTAGAGAAGAGCAGGACACTTTTAAAGTCTTAAAATCATTTTTTGATTCTAAAGACATCTCAACAGAGTCTGTGAAAAATAATTTGTGGGCTGTAAACAAGCATTTTGATGCTAGTAAGCCGACTATATTACTGAACTCACATCACGATACTGTAAAGCCGAATAATGGATATACAAATAATCCGTTGGATCCATTTGAAAAAGATGGCAAACTCTATGGATTGGGCAGTAATGATGCTGGAGGCTGCTTGGTTTCTTTAATTACTACTTTTGTACATCTATATGATAGACAAAACCTAAAATATAACCTCTGTATGCTTTGTACTGCCGAAGAAGAAATTTCTGGTGCTAATGGTATGGAGTTAGTCCAAAAGTCTATTCCAGAGATCTCCTTTGCTATTGTGGGTGAACCAACCTTATTAGACGCTGCCATCTCTGAGAAGGGATTAATAGTAGTAGACTGCTACACCAAAGGTGAAGCTGGCCATGCGGCAAGAGAGGAAGGTGTAAATGCGTTATACAAAGCGGTAGATGACATTTCATGGATTAAGTCTTATGAATTCCCTAAAGTCTCTGAGACTTTAGGAAAGGTGAAAATGTCTGCAACTGTTATGCAATCTGGCACACAGCATAATGTAGTACCAGACTTATGTCACTATATTTTGGATATACGTGTTACGGATACTTATACCAATCAAGAGATTATAGAAATCATAGATAACAATACACAGGCAGAAGTAAAACCACGTTCGCTGAGACTTAAACCATCTAGTATTCCAGAGACTCATCCTATTGTACAAGCTGCAATAAACAGTGGTTCTAAGGTTTATGGTTCTCCTACGTTATCCGATCAGGCATTGTTGAATGTTCCTTCTCTCAAAATGGGACCTGGAGATTCTGCACGCTCCCATACAGCAGATGAATACATCTATTTAAAAGAGATAGAGAAAGGTATAGAGAAGTATATTGGGTGTCTGGAAGAGGTTTTATAAACTTATCTCCTTTATACTAAGGTGTGACGGTAATGCAAAACTCTTGTTTTACCAACCCTCCATTATTATCAGAAATTTGTAAAACAATTTCGAAAACTGCTATTTCTTCCGTTTTATAATTACCACTGAGTACTGCTGTTCCATTTCCATTATCTCTCAACTTAAGCCATGACGGTAATTCTATAGCTTGTATTGCAAGTTTATCCTTATCTCTATCACTAGCTATTAATGTATAATTATAAACCGTATTAGATGAAACAACTACAATAGGTTCTGTCAAAACAATAGGTGCATTCTGATTATTGGATAAAAGTGGGGTTGGAGTTTTAGTAATCTTCCAATTACCATTTATTCTTTCGAAAGATGAAATAGAATCTATTTTCGTCAATTCTAAGTGCTCTAGAACTATATAATCTCCTTTACCATTCATTTTTGAGAAATATAGATCATCTTTTACCGCATTCATTTTCATCTTTAAGTGATCTGCTTGGGTACTATCTTTATCGCAAATAAACTGTAGATATGATTTAGGCGCTATTCTTGTTTGTTTTGGATTACTCCCTAAGACTATGGCTTTCCCTAAGTTATTCTTATCATCAGAAAAATAAAGCCCCGATAGATCTATATAATTTTCACCTTTATTATAGATTTCTATCCAATCTTCTTTTTTCTTTATGATAGAGTTGGTGAACAATTCATTGATAACCAAATCACTCAAATCCACATTTTCTTTAGTTGTTAGTGTTGCCCCTAAGTCTTTATTCTTTTTAGATTTATTGTGCGCAGGCGAATCCTCTAAAAGTCTAAAATCACTAATCTTAGGGTTTATAAATTTAGGTTCAGAGATTATATTATTCTTCCCTTTTACTTTCACTTTTTGGTCAATCAAACAATAACTTACTTTAAGACCAGATAGATTATCATAAAAGAATGGCGCAATATAAGAGTTGGAGATGATAGAGTTCTGTATACTTACTTCCCCTCCTCCTTTGGCCATGTTTTTTTCAAAAGCAGCTATTCCATAACCATTACCATAAAAGGTACAGTATTCTATATCTGCAAAAGACGCACTATCTTTTACTCCTATCCCCTGTTCACAAGCATAAACCACATTATTTTTCAATTCGCTGGTAGAAGCTTGCCCAATAGATATTCCTTTATCTGAACAATCATGGATCTCATTCCCAAAAACTTTAATCCCTTTCGACTGTTCTCCTAAATCTATACCATCACTATTAAACCCAAAGAAACCATGAATGTGATTATTAGAAATAATACCATCTGTAATACCATCATAATCTATGGCATCAGTATCTACTTTGTCATTTCCTATAAATTCACAATTATCTACTTTTGCCCATCCTCTTTTTACATTTACTAAATCGCCTGTAATAGCAGATCTTATTTTACTATTTGTCAAAACAACTTTCGATTCTTGTGCAAATACTGGTTGTCCATACACATCTGTAATCTCTACATGATCTAGGTTAGCATCTGCATTAAACATAGAAATCGCCGCCTGATCCCTTGGTACTTCTGGGCCATGTGAAGAATGCTCAAATCGAGTGTACTTAATAACTGATTCTTTGTCTGTATCTAATAATACTAATGCTCCCCATCTTTCGTTTGAATTTTCTGATGTAAATAAAACTGGTGCTTTTTCCTTGCCTTTTACACTAATAGAACCATTTACAATTATGCTTGACTTCTCAGCCATCTTGATTGTAACACCTTCTGAAACAGTAAGTTTCATCCCTTTTAACACTTTCACATCCCCAGCCCCGAAATATGGGGACTTATCCTTAGTCAATGTTCTATTTTCCGAAATTACAGCAGGTAATATAGTTCCTTGTTTTTTTACAAATATTGCTTCTATCACTTCATCATTAGAAACAATATGTGAGCTTTTTACCTTACTAGATTTAGATCCTTTCCAACCAGCAAACACATAACCTGGTTTTGCAACAGCCTCATAAGAAACTGATAAGCCATTATAAAAATCAAATGTATTGTCTTTCTCCCCAAAATCTGCCCCAAATACTTTAATAAATCCCGAATTATAATCATTTGACGTAAATGTCAATTTACTCTTGGTTCCAACTTTATAATGAGACTCTAAATATGGTCTTAAGTGATCTTCTCTTTTTTCTGCAAATCTTACTACCTCAGAGACTTTTTTATTCCAAAACTCAAAACCCCGAAAATGAGACCATCTATCTGCATGTCGTTTAATTTGAGGTTCAATATCTCCTGCAAAGATTCCCAATGTTTTCTTAATCTCTTCAGATGATAAAAATGTATCCATATACATAGATAGTTTCTGAATAAAGATTGATTTAAACTCTTGATTATTCATTAGGGTTCTAAATAATTTAGATGACCATTCGGCATTTAAACCTGATTTACCACCTGTATACAAATATTCAAATGTATTATGATTGAGTTTACCTCTCAACCCTAATCCAAAATCAGTATCAAAAATAATCCATCTCCATTTCCCTTCTTTACTCTTCCAATACTTGATGTTTTTTGCTGGCCAATCTGTATTGGCAAAAAATATCTCAGTAACCAAGTAATTGGTATACTGATTAACATCTATCTCTTGGTCTATTTTATTAAAAGCTTCTGGAGAGTTCATATCCATATGATACATCTCATTCAGCATCACATTGTAGCTTTTATTATCTCCCTCTATCACTGCCCCTCTAGATTCTAAAAAATCTATATCTTTTCTTGACACTTGATTATTATCTTGAAAATATTGATCGGTAAATCGTTCTCTTATATTATGAATACCAAAATACTGCCCATTATAAAAAACTATACAAGGCTGGTACTCTTGATAATCCATATCATAATTTCTACCAGACTGTGTCTGAATAATTGCATCTCTTAAAATGGTTGATGCTAAATCTGGCCAACCGCCATGCCTAAAGGCTAATGAATTGAATTTGGTTCTATCTCTATGTTCGAAAAAAGGATAATCAATAGCGTCATAATTAAATTTTGGTTTTGCTGTTAGTTTAAAAGATTTGACTGGATAGTTTCTCAGCTCTCCTGTCAACTTATATTCTAATGTCATATTAAGTTTCTGATCGCCATTCTCATCGTAATATTCGAAATTTGCAGGTGCAGTCCAATCATTATAATAGTTTGGAGATGTAAAAACAGCAGAATCGTAATTAACACCATTCACATATATACCAAAAGTATCACTGTACAAACTCTCTGGATTAATACTTAAAGAGACTACTGGTAATGTAATATTTTCACCTATAAAATAAGTTTGAGAATGTATCTTACTAGGAAATTTACTTGAGTAAAATGTCCTAGCTCTTAAAACTATTGTTGAGTCTGTTTCTATTTTTTGACCCTTTACATATTCAAAAGATTGTTTATCTGGTTCACTACCATCTATTGAATAATAAGTTTTACCATCTTCTGGTGCATGAATCGACACCTCTTGTTTATTCTTATAAAAACCTCCTTTTAAAGAAAAAGTAGGCATCTGAGAATCCAAACTATTAACATATCCTATTTTATCATTCTTAGCACCAGGGGTAGTCTCTGTAAAAAAATAATTCTTAGAGGTACTTCCATCTTTGCGCCCATATGAGACATTCGTTTTCTGTTTTCCATAAACAATGGAATCCAAAGCTACTCCCATACTGTCAGATAAAAATACTTTTCCTCCTTTGCTGGATAATCTAAAACCTACATGACCATGCTCTTCTAAACCGCTTGCATAGAAAACCTTATAACTTTCTGCTTTTAAAATGGTGTTTTCTGGAATCCTCCATTTCTTTAACTTAGATGGGTTATCACTTAAATAGAAACTAGAAATATTCTTACTCTTTGAGTCTGTATTATAGAGTTCTATCCAATCTACAAATAACTCAGATTCTTCATTCAATAGATCTGATGTATTAGAAGCCTCTATTTCATTGATAATTATTTTACCTTCTACACAAGACAGCAATTGCAATGAAAACAATACTAATAATAGGTTTTTAATCATAAAGATTCTTCGCATGTGAAAAAACTGATACATTGATCAGTATGTAATAAAGTTGAAAATTTTGCCATATCTATTGGTCATAATGCTTTCTTAGAATATTAAGAGTCTTACATTTTTTCTTCATTTCAAATACTAAAATGGAAAAGATAGATATTTATATTATAGTAGTATTAAAAATTATAAATCCCCTTCTCTGGCAGATTTCATATCTACACGCTTGCCTTGTTTGTATGCTACTACCCAAGCACCATTTACGCCCATTTCACGTAAAAATTTCTTAAACTTATCTGCTTCCCAATAATCTGGAAACGCACCAAGGGTATATTTCATATTTCCGTCATCATCTATTTCACCACTAAAGTTCTGATGATTGTTGAAGTATTTTGTAATATCAAATTTCTTAAAAGAACCGATCTGTACTTTATATATTAATCCTTCTTGAGACCCTCTAGAATACAAACCATAAGTATCGCTTCCTTTGATACTATCTTGCTTCACTTTTTCGGCAGCTAGTTTTTCGGCAGCTTCTTTGGCAGCTTTTTTATAATCAGAAACATCTGATTCAAGCTTATTATTTTCTGATTGAAGAGTAGAGTTTTCTTCTGTTAGAGAAGATACTTTGGTTTCTGCTTCTTCTTTGGCTTCAGAAAATTGCTTAAAACTTTCTAAGTCCATACTCTTCATTTTCTTCTTCCATTCTTTCTTCTCGACTTTAGTCATTTGAGAAAAACCTAGACTAGAAATAGCCATCAAAATTGCCAATGATATAATTCTGAAACTCATAATGTAAATAGTTTAGCACTAAAGTAGTCATTTTTGCAATAGCTTAAAAGATTTTAGCTCTTAAACAAAAAAGACCATATTCAATTACGAACATGGTCTTTAATAAATTATGTCTAAAAGATTGTTTTAGTCTAAGCTTCCAATCATTTTTTTAGGATCTACCCATTCATCAAACTCATCTGCGGTAAGGTAACCAAGAGCTACTGCTTCTTGCTTAAGCGTTGTACCATTTTTGTGAGCAGTATTAGCTATTTCTGCAGCTTTATAATACCCTATTTTGGTATTTAATGCTGTCACAAGCATCAATGAATTATTTAAATGTTCGTTTACTCTATCATGATTTGGCTCAATTCCATCTACACAATTTACTGTAAATGATACACAAGCATCACCTATTAATCTTGCAGAGTTCAACAAGTTAAAAATCATCATTGGTTTGAAAACGTTCAATTCAAAATGACCATTCATTCCGCCAACATTTACAGCAACATCGTTACCCAATATCTGAGCACAAACCATAGTTAAGGCCTCACATTGTGTAGGATTTACTTTACCTGGCATAATAGAAGACCCTGGTTCGTTTGCAGGAATATTGATTTCACCGATTCCAGAACGAGGACCAGAACACAACATACGTACATCATTACCAATTTTCATTAATGATACAGCAAGTTGTTTCAACGCACCATGTGTTTCTACCATAGCATCGTGTGCGGCTAATGCTTCGAACTTATTCTCTGCTGTAACAAAAGGAAGACCTGTAAATTCAGCAATTTTCTCTGCTACTTTTACTGAATATCCTTTAGGGGTATTAATACCTGTACCTACAGCTGTTCCTCCTAGTGCCAATTCTGACAAATGAGCAAATGTATTTTTAAGTGCTTTTATCCCATGATTTAACTGAGAAACATAACCACTAAATTCTTGTCCTAGTGTTAATGGTGTAGCATCCATAAAGTGAGTACGACCGATTTTCACTACATCTTTCATCTCTTCAGATTTCTTTTGTAATGAATCTCTCAATTGTTCTACTCCTGGAAGTGTTGTATTAATGATCATTTTATATGCTGCTATATGCATAGCGGTAGGGAATGTATCATTTGATGATTGTGATTTATTTACATCATCGTTTGGAGCTATTAGTCGTTCTCCTTCTCCCAATTTATTACCGGCAAGTACATGTGCTCTATTGGCGATAACTTCGTTACCATTCATATTACTCTGTGTACCTGATCCTGTTTGCCAAACAACCAAAGGAAATTGATCATCTAACTTACCTTCTAAAATTTCGTCACAAACTTGAGCTATTAGATCTGCTTTCTCTTGAGACAAAACTCCCAAGTCTTGGTTTGTTCTTGCTGCTGCTTTTTTAAGATAAGCAAAACCTTGAACTACTTCTATAGGCATTTGATTACCACCGATCTTAAAATTTTCTATAGATCTTTGTGTTTGCGCACCCCAATATTTATCCGCAGGAACTTCTACTGGCCCAATCGTATCTTTTTCTATTCTGTAATTCATATTTATATAATTATTTCATTGATTCCTAAGTCACAAAGTTAACAGGAAATATCAAATGTTAAAAACTAGGTATTTTACTTTAAATATTAAATTATTTAATAGGTATAAATACTTACTTAACTGTTTTTCAGTCAGTTATAACAAAAACAAGGTTTAACAACCTAACTATCTGATATACTTATAGTTAAATGTCCAAAACTGTCAATAAAAAATTATTTGTCTAGTATTTAGACACTAAGCACATGAAAAAATGAGGTTTCATCGAAAAGCTAAATTACAGGCTCTTTTTTACCCTTTTCGTTAATTAAATTTGTATCAAATCATTTTTAATTTCATGATGGATAAAAAGGAAAGAATTTTAGAAGCAATAATGAAATTGGTAGCAAAAAATGGGTTGCATGACACTCCCATGTCTCAAATTGCTGCTTCTGCAAATGTAGCTACTGGCACAATCTATCATCACTTCAAAAGTAAACATGACATTGTAAATGAGCTATATAAGGTAAAGCAAAAAGAAATAGGTAATCTACTAGCAGAAGAATTGGACATGGATCTTACTTACCAAGAACAGGTAAGTAAGTTATGTATGTGTCTTTATGTTTTTTACAGAAAGAACCCTCTTGCCTTTCTTTTTCTAGATAGAATAAATAAAAGTTGTGGTTTAGCACCTGAAACGAAACAAGACACCTCTTCTTATTTCGCAGATATACTAGCATTTATAAAAAAGGGGCAAGACGAAAACATTTTTCAAGACATAAATTCCTGGATGTTATTGGATTTTCTAAATGCAATAATCTCTACTACAGTTGGATTATTATTATATCATAACATAGACATCTCTCAAGAAGATCTAGACAAAACAATGGATGCTTCTTGGAGATTAATGGCTAAATAATATTTCTTAGGACAACTGAAATTCTTTGGTTGCGATTTCTTCTCCGTTTATAATTATTGCTATTCTATGAATACCACTATAGTATTTACGGGTACTTATAGGCTTAAAAGAGTATTTTTTTTCAAAATCTTTAGAAGAGTTACCGTCTAACATGGCATCCGAAATCATGAAAACTTTGGAATTATGTGTGTCATTTTTTCTCAAAAAATATATCGCATATTCTATCCGTGTTTTAACAGCGCTAGCAGTTTGATTATCTACAGAAAACGAAAAGTTTAATTCTTCTCCCATCTTCACTTCTGTATCTACACTAAATTTCTGGAATCCATAATGATTACTACTCCCATACCCAAACACCAACATAATTTCTGGATTACCAGCTTTTAATAATGTCCTACAGGCATGCTTGACAATCCAATCTGTAAATTCTGTTTTTCCTATCCAACGTTTGGCAGTAGTTACTACTAAATCTACATGTGTTTTAGAAATATCATTTAAGTTATTGGCAACGCTTTTCCTTACATATAAAGAAGGATCATTATTCAATGCTTCTAATATGGGAATTAATGGTGACGGATCTGTTTTATACTGATTTAAAGCAATACCCCACGGCAATGCTGGTCGACTTCCTTCACTTGCCAGCCTACGTACATGTTCACTTTTATTCTTCACCCATTTTTTTGTTTGTGCAAGCATCTCTTCTGGATACTCGACATAAAAAGGACGTATGGCAAACTCGGCAGATACTAACTGTGTAATGGATTCTAACCCTCTTATGGAATTTTCGAAATCTGCTAATCCATAAAATTCTATACAGGTAGGCAAAAACATATAAGGAAATGTACCATAGGTTTTATGGTGCTCTTTCTGACGTAATTCTTCTGATATCTCTATCAAATAATCTACACTCTTTGCATAGTTTTCTGGCATAAAACACCAGAAAACTGTTGCTATATGTTTATACCTTTCTTTGAGTGATCGTTCGTCCCAGCCCTTATCAAAAACATTTTTTAAAAAAGCTTCTTTGTCAAACCCTTTAACTATTCTTTCTATCACCTCGGCTGTATCTCCTACAACTTCTGGTGTAAACATATTTTTTAAAGGCTCCATTAATTACTCTTACTTAGCGTGTTTGTCAAAGAATTTATCTACTTTCTTATTCCATAATTTTATCATCTCAGACCTTTTTTCATTGGTCTCATTAATAACTTTATTATATACTACAACTGCACTGTTATATTCTTGTATTGCTTGATTGTACTGATTTATATCTTGTTCTGTACGTTTCTTTTTATTCTTTGCATCAACAACACTCTTTACCTTCTCATAATTATCTTTTTTAATGTAATAGTCTATAATAGAAGGAAAGTCTTTAGCTCCTTCTTCTTTATAAAACTTTAAAATTTCTATTGTCGCTAATTTTAAACTTGGATCATTTTCGAAATCAGATTTCCCTCTAGCTATAACCAATCCTTCGTCTGCGGTACTTTTTAATGATGACGAAGATTGTTCTAGGCCATTGACATCATGTCTACCTAGTGCGTCTAATAAATATGCTTCTTGTCTATTTGATTTAAAAAACACAAGATACAAGGTGTTGTAGTATTTAAGCACTTTATTGGCCTGCTCTATTTTTCTACTTGTTTTATCCTTACTACCTTCTAATAAGGTAAAGTCATTATCTTCTGCAAACTTACTTTGTGCATCGGAAAGGGCACTTGAAACTTCGTGTAACTTGTCATTAGCTTTTTCTTTTGCCAACAAATAAGCTTCCATAGCATCATACGACTGTTCTGCTATCTCTTCCATATCTAGAATTTTACCAAAATCTTCATTCAGCACGATATAGGTAAGATCGAAATACTCTACTATGGCATCTCTAAATTCTGTACTAGATTCAAACGGTTTTTTTGCTTTTACCTTCTTACTTGCAGATTTTAAGTTCTTTAATAATTCTATTCTCTTGCCTTCTACTTTCCTTGCTCCTTTTCTCTTAGTAACTGCTTTTAGATAACTCCATGTATCTGATTTTAAAGATTCGAATGGCTCTATCACTTCACTAAAATAGGCTGATGCAGATGCATTCCCTTGTGCATTTAGATTCCCAAAAGAGATTAATGCAATGGCTAATACAATTATTTGATTAAATTTTCTCATTTGATTTTACTTATGGTTTATTAAATCTACTATAATATTATAACTCTCATTTATTTGAAGGTCGTCTGCTATCTCTAGCATTAAATCTTGATTTATTTCTAACTCACTATCGTAAGCATCGCTTATGCCTTTTATATAACTAGGATTCTCCACATGATAGCTAGGTTCAAAACTAGAATCTTCATCCGTATCTATTGTATAATATTCAACAAATGAATGATAGTCTAATGGTATATTTTTCTTTAAATAATCTTTTGCAATTCTTTTCCCGTCTTCTACAAGATCCAAAAACAAGGAATCATCAGCTATTCTGTCATTGCTTTTTTCTTTTAAATAAGAAATAGGCAATTCATTAAGAGGCCTGTAGTAACTCTTTTTATCTATTGTTGTGGCGTCTAGAGAGGAAGCATAACTACGTTCATTGATATTCACAAAATCATATCTATTAGGTATAAAAATATCTGGTACTATACCTGTATTCTGATGACTGACACCTGTTACTCTAAAGAATTTACTATGTGTCAATTTTAGATACCCTCTTTTAGACTCTTTTGGAGCTCTTAATTCTTCATGTTTGTAAGCATCTAATGAAATGATACTCTGAGCTGTTCCTTTTCCAAAAGTGGTGGACCCCACAAGTACTCCACGATTATAATCTTGTATAGCGGCAGAAAAAAGTTCTGATGCGGAAGCACTAAATGAATTGTTTAATACGACTAAGGGTTTATCAAATATAGTCCCTCTATTCATATCTTTAAGTGTCATTGCTCCTTCTTGACGAGAGTCTATCATACATACGGTTCCATAATCTACAAAAATACCAATCATCCGTATTGCTTCTTGCATAGATCCTCCTCCATTATTCCTTAGATCTAGAATCAAACCTTCTATTCCTTCTCTTTTGAGTTTAATCAATTCTTTTGCAATATCATTTGCACAGCCATTGGGAACGGATAGTGAGTTATTAGAAGAGAGATAAAAAGAAGGCAAATACAGGTAACCGATTTTCTTATCTTCTTCTAAAATAAAACTTTGTATAATATTTTCTTGTACCTCTATCACATCTCTGTATAACTGTACTTCTATCACACCGCCATTTACTTTTCTGACTTTAAAAATGGTAGGCTTATTATTTTTCCTTGCAAACAAGTCTTTTATATCATCTATGGCATTGCAACCATCTAGATTCAATACTTTATCTTTTACTTTTATACTTAGTAGTACATCTCCTTCGTTTATCTGATTGGATTTCCATGCTGGACCACCTGGCACTAATGCTCCAATCTCATATTCTCCTATGTCATTTATTTCTAACTCAAACCCAAAAGAATATGATTCTTTAGATAGCATAAGATCAAATTCTGATTCTGTATCGGCAGAGAAATAAGAAGAGTGTGGATCAAAAGCAAAAGCCACAGCATTCAAATAAATATCTTCCACCTCTTCTACTACAAGGGATTGATCAAGAAGACATAATTCTCTATCTATTATCTTATTCTGCTTCTCAAAGAAATCAGCATCGGAAGGAAGTTCATTTATGACAGAATCTGGAAGAGATAAATAAGAAAACAACACCCGATATTTTATTCTTTTCCTCCAATATTCATCTAGCTCTGTTTGGGATTTTAAATATTCTCCTTCCAAAAATATAACACTTTCTTCTTTGGAATAATCTAATTTGGAGTCTTTAAATCCTGTTATCAGCTGTTTTAAATGATTTATCTGGCCTCGATAAACTTCATAAATTTCATCCAAAAACTCACAATCTTTTTCTAAAAGTAAAGCATCAAGTGTTGCTTTATACTTATCTAATTTTTGGACATTTTCTTTAGACAACACAAGGTTATTAGGATCTATACCTTCTAAAAACTTGGTATAAACAAGCATAGAGAAATCATCATTAATCGATTTTGGATTATAATGATGTTTCTCTATTGTCTTAATTATATCTGAGACTCTATTACATACATCATTTGTCTGAGAAGTACTTCTCAAGGACAAAAGTAAAATAGGTATGATGGAAATAACCTGTTTCAGCATTGATTATTTTATAATTCTCTCTGGTCTATTACCCTAAGATAATTCTTAACGAGGAAATATAAAATAATGACTGAAACTATTTAATTCTTCTTTCCGACTCTTTTATTGGCAGATCATTGATGCTAGCAAATCTTTTTGCCATCAATCCGTTTTCATCAAATTCCCAGTTTTCATTTCCATAAGCTCTATACCACTGATTATTTTCATCATGATATTCGTACTCAAACCTCACTGCTATTTTATTCTCTGTAAAAGCCCACAATTCTTTTTTTAATCTATAACCATTCTCGGTTTTCCATTTATCTTCTAAAAAAGCTTGTACTTCTGCTCTTCCATTGATAAACTGATTTCTATTTCTCCATTCTGTATCTATTGTATATGCCATAGACACTTTTTCTGGATTTTTTGAATTCCAACCATCTTCTGCCATCTGCACTTTTTGCTTAGCAGTTTCTAAATTAAACGGAGGTAAAGGATGTTTCTGTTCCATAATTATAGCTTTATTTAATACCGAACATTTAGTTCATCGAATTAATTCCTAAACCTACTTTTTAAACTGAAATAGCATTAATATTAAAGAGATGTTTTGATAGGGTAATAACATATCACTACAAAACAAAAGCTAGCCCAACGGCTCATTTCTGATGATTAATGTCCGTTTTTTTGTTTTAGATAAAATAAATTATGATTTTGATTATTCACTTTTAAAAAAGAACATTTTGACATCTACTGACGCTTTTGATTTAATTGAAACTTGGGACACTGCTAACATTTCTATTGTACTAAATGCAATGAAAAAAGACCTTAGTTTAAAAAACAGTATCAATAAATCTTATAAAGGCATCTTGGATGATTTGGGAGGTACTACCATCAAGAAATTAGTCGGCTTAGATGATAAGTGGCAAAATAAACTAAACAATAAAACCAAATATTTATTAACCCAAAATTGGCCCTCAGGAAGGCCTTTTTTAACAGATGTATTAGACTTTAAAGCTACAAGGAGAGTAAATAGTTATAGGGAAACAACTATCACGAACACCATAGATTTT
>JAYJMJ010243565.1:0-15293 GCA_036873875.1 Laminaria ephemera | reverse complement strand
ACCTTCAACCTTCCCAAAAGAAAGTAAAGCATCACCACGAACTCCAAAACCTTTGGAAACATAATCAATTTTATCAGTTTTCAAATAACTAACTGAAACACTATTATCTAAATCTTGTGAAAAAACATTATTGCTTGCTAAAATTGACCCAAAAACTAATGGAGCAATTAATTTCTTACTACTTAATGACATCATATAATAATTATAAAAAATATAGTTTATAAATTTGTCTATAAATTTGTCTATAAATTTGTCAATTTTTAAAAATAATTTTAATTCACACCTTTAAACAATTAAAATATTAAATCAAATCATATGGATTTACAATGTTCTTTAATTTAATATCAGCAACCCTAGTATAAATCATAGTTGTATCTAACTTAGAATGTCCTAGTAACTTTTGAATAAATTTAACATTAATTCCAGCCTCAAGCAAATGCACAGCAAAACTATGCCTAAATGTATTTGGACTCACACTCATATTTAAAAACCTTGAATTCTCCCTAATAACCTTCTGAACTCCAGCCTTAGTATACTTCTTTAACCTATTTGTCTCAAACAAATAATCTGTATTAAATTTATTATTACTTATATAATCTAATAAAATATATTTTAACTTATTAGAAAGTAAAGTTTCCCTTTGTTTTTTACCTTTTAAAGAGCTTACAACAATTATTTTATTATCAAAATCAATATCAGTACGTTTAATATTAATTAACTCAGACAAACGAACACCAGTAGAATAAAGAAAAGAAATCATAATATTATGATTTGGATTTTTAATACACTCCAAAATATTAGACACTTCTTTAACTGACAAAATTAAAGGTAACTTTCTATTATTTATATTAGTTTTATTTTCTTTAAAATCTTCTATTCCAGTTTTATTTTCAACTTCAATTTTTTTATCAGAAATATCTTCATCAACCTCAGAACTTATTTTTACAATTTCTTTGATATTAAAATTAATATTTTCATCATTTAACTCTATCTTTTCTTTTTTTTCAACAAGATTTCCAGAGTTTTCTTCAGAGTTTTCTTCTACTTTTAAAGTTAAAACTTCATCTAAAAAAAAGTTCAAACATTGTTCATAAACATTTATCAAATCAGAACTTCGATTAAGTTCTTTTAACCTTAATAAGTATTCATTTATTGACGTTTTTCCAACAATAGCTGACTTAAACTCTAATGATTTTAAATATTTAATAATAATATCCAAACAAATTTTCTGTCTTTGAATTGAAAATTCTTTAGATTTCATAATTGTTGATGTTTTTAGTAAAAGTTCTTCATAATCCATAATTTAATTAGATATAAAGTATAGAATTTATAAATATTAAGTTTGTTTTAAGGTGACAAATAAACAAATTTACAAACTTATTAATATTAAATAATAACAATAATAATATCGAACAAGATAAATTTAAAAATAATAAAAAAATGTTCAAAAGTTAATATTTTATGACATTTTTCACCATTAAATAAACTAATTAAAAAATAAAATAAATTTTATAAACTATTATAACTAGGATTTAAAATTGAATTTTTTTTCATAACTAAATCATAATTTACTTCATCAACAAATCTATCGCAAACTTCTAAATAATCTGTTAAAAAATTCTTAACTCCATCATCAGAATTAAAATCTCGTCTGTATTTATTGCCAAGTTCATTAATTTTACAATCCAAACTTCCAACTTGAGAAGATGTAGCAGCATCAACAATTCCAGAACCAAGCTTAATTAAAATTGGATCACGAAATCCACCATCAGTATCATACCCTAAACTAAAAGGATAACTCACATCTCCTGATAAATTAACACTTCCTCTAACAATACTTTTAATTTCATATCTTCCTAAATGACCTGAAATTCCCCCAGTCCCCTCTTTTCTCCCGCCAGTTTCAGAAATATCCATACAACTACGTAAAAGAGGCTTAGAAACTCTACACTTACTAACATCAACACTTTTATTTAATTTAACTCTATCAAAATTATTCGAACTATAAATTTCCTTAAATAATCCTTCCCAACGCTTTGTCTCAGATAAAAAATTTTTATTCACAAAACCACTTCCATAACACTTATACCTATTTTCTAACTGTGATTTAACCATAAAATCAATCAATCAATAAGTATTTATAAACTTAATTATTTGAATGTTACTAGTAGTTACAACAATTATATTATCTAAAAAAATAAAATTAATAATTTTTTAAATTTTTACACTTACCCTTTATTGAAGAAAATAGATTTTTAATTTTTTCCTTACTACTATCATCATAAAGAAGAGACGCATTAAAATTAACTGATTTTCTAGAACCATTATCATCATCCCAAGACTGTGCAATTTCCCCATTTTTCAAATCATTATAACTTCTATAATGCTCAGGTGAAGAAAAAGTAACATTTTGATTTGAAATAAAAACTGATGAATCTTCAAAGTTTATCCAATTCATCAAATTTCCATTTGTGTAGCCTGCTAAACACGGAGTATTACTTCTTTTCCCAAAAATCATAAATCCTGGTATTTTATTATCCAAAAGACTATCTAATTCAAACCTCAAATTAATAATTTCATTTTTAAAATTATTTTTATTATCTCTTATTTTTTTATTTGCTCTATCCTTTATAAGTTTGGCATCCCGATTTGCCTTATCTCTCAATTTTTTTGCATTCCTATTAGCATTATCAATTGCAATTTGAGGATTTTGAGCTGTATATACACCCGGACTTAAAGATCCTGAACTATGAACATACCACCCATCCAAAACAACTCCTTTACCTAAAACTCCTCCAGTCATTTTAGAATGACCTTTCAAAGTAGCACCATTTAAAACTGCATCTCCCCCTAAATAAGCCTCAGCCATAACACGACCAGAAAGCATAGTTGCCTCCCCTCCAACAATACCCGACCCTATAACTTTTCCACCTTGAACATCCGCATATCCACAAATTTCAGCAGCTCTCCCTAAAGTTGCACTTTCCTCTAAATTTGCTGTATCAGCAACAAAACCACCTACTCTATTATTTCTAAGTTTATAATTATTATAAGCTAAACCAGAAACACTATCCTCACAAGAATACTTATCATTACTAGCAGCTTCCACAATATTAGAATTTAAACCTCCAACCAAAGCAGCACCAGAAAAAATAATACTAACTAAATTTTTATTTACCATATAAAAAAATATATTTCAATATTTATAAATATTAAGGTTTTATTATACTTAAGTAGTAAAAAGTGGGAGTAGTAGTTGTCATAAATTCACTATTTCTTTAACCCTTTTCTTTATAACCACCAACCAATTAATTCTTACTATATATATTATAATTTTAAAATAAATTATAAAACAAATAAAATAAAAATGTTATTTAAAGAAATAAATTTAATTGAACCTATTCAAAAGGCCTTAGAAAAGAATGATTACGTTACAGCAACGCCAATTCAAGCTAAATCAATCCCTCATATTTTAGAAGGAAAAGATTTAATTGGAATTGCTCAAACTGGAACAGGAAAAACTGCAGCTTTTTCACTTCCACTATTACAAAATATGTACAACCAAAGTAAAAAAGAAACATTTACTGAACCAAAAGCATTAATTCTAGCTCCAACAAGAGAACTAGCAGCACAAATCGGAGAAAATATTGATCAATATTCAAAATTCACATCTTTCAAACAAACTGTAATTTTTGGAGGAGTAAAACAAGACCCACAAGTAAGAGCTCTTAAAAAAGGAGTAGACATTATTATCGCAACACCAGGACGTCTGCTTGACTTATTAAATCAAAAATTAGTTAACTTATCACAAATTGAATATTTAATCCTAGATGAAGCCGATAGAATGTTAGATATGGGTTTTATTCACGACATTAAAAAAGTATTAGCAAAATTACCAACTAAAAGACAATCTCTATTCTTTTCAGCAACAATGCCTGAATCAATTGTAGAATTAACTAAAAAATTCCTAAACAATCCGACGACAGTCCAAGTTAAACCTCAATCTACTACAATTGAAAAAATTTCACAAGATATGTACTTTATTGATACAGCAAATAAAAACAAATTATTAGTAGACTTATTAAACAAAGATGGTGTAGGGAGTTCAATAGTATTTACAAGGACTAAGAGTAAGGCAAATAAGGTTGCAAAGTTTTTATCTGAAAACAAAATACCAGCTGAAGCAATTCATGGTAATAAGTCACAGAACGCAAGAACACGTACAATGGCTAACTTTAAATCTGGAAAAATTAAAGTATTATTAGCAACAGAAATCGCAGCCAGAGGAATTGATATTGATAATATTACACATGTTATTAACTATGAACTACCAAACGAACCTGAATCCTACGTACACAGAATCGGAAGAACTGCAAGAGCAGGAACAGAAGGTACAGCACACAGTTTTTGTGCAGCAGATGAAAGAAAATACTTAAGTGAAATTGAACAAATTATTAAAATGAAAGTTCCTGTAAACACAGAACATAAATATCATTCACCAAGTGCAATGAATGCAAAAGGAGCTGATGCTAAACCTAAAAAGAAAGTTCCATTTCAAAGAAGTAATAAGTCAACTAATCCAAGTAAGAAAACTCAAAAAGAAAATGAATATAATCAACCTAAAAAAGCATACGTTCCACAAAAAGGACAAAGTAAAAAAAGATTAGACCAAAAAAATAGAGATAAAGAATTTAAATCAAAATCTAGAGATAATTTTAAAAGTAAAGGACCAGATTCTAGAAAAGATATTAAAAAAAAGCAGTACGGAACAAATAATGAAAGTAAAGATGGTGACAAAAATAAAGAAAATAATCACAAAACTAGAAACTATTCCTCTAAACCTTATAAAAAGAAAAATACAAATTTTAGACCTAAGAAATAATTAATAAAATAAATAAAAATGTTATTTAAACAACTAAATTTAATTGAACCTTTACAAAAAGCGTTAGAAGAAAACGCTTACACAAAAGCAACACAAATTCAAGCAGAATCAATTCCCCACATTTTAGAAAAAAAAGATTTAATTGGAATTGCTCAAACTGGGACAGGAAAAACAGCAGCATTCACATTACCAATATTGCAAAATATGTTCAAACAACTAAACCAATCAAAAGATATAACAACAAACCCAAAAACATTAATTCTAGCACCAACAAGAGAACTAACAATTCAAATTGGGGAAAATATTAGTAAATATTCTAAATTCACATCTTTCAAAAATACAGTAATTTATGGAGGAGTTCCTCAAATTAATCAAGTGAATAAAATAAATTCTGGAACTGATATAATTATTGCAACACCAGGACGATTATTAGACTTATTAAATCAAAATCTAATTAACTTATCACAAATACAATATTTAGTTCTTGATGAGGCTGATCGAATGTTAGATATGGGTTTTATTACAGATGTTGAAGAGATTTTAAATAAATTACCAAAACAAAAACAATCTTTATTTTTTTCTGCTACAATGCCAAACGAAATAATTAAATTAACTAATAAATTTACAAATAATCCAATTAAAGTTGAAATTAAAGAGAAAACAAAGACAACTGAGAAAATTAGACAAGAAGTATTTTTTATTGATACAATAGATAAAAAGAATTTATTATTAGATTTAATTAATTCAGAGAATATTAAAACAGCAATTGTATTTACAAGAACAAAGCACAAAGCGGACAAAATTGCTAAATTTCTAAATCAAAATGAGATTTTATCAGAATCGATTCACGGAGATAAAAAGCAACAAGATAGAGAAGAGATTTTAGAAGATTTTAAAGCAAAAAAAATAAAAATTTTAATTGCTACAGAAGTTTTAGCAAGAGGAATTGATATTGAAAATGTATCTTATATAATTAATTACGAATTACCAAAAGATCCTGAATCTTTTTTACACAGAATTGGACGGACAGCAAGAGCAGGCACATCTGGAGTTGCATACAGTTTCTGTTGCGCTGATGAAAGAGAATATTTAGAAAATATTGAAAGTTTATTAAAAGAAATAATTCCAATAAATAAAAATAATAAATATCATAGTAATTTTGCTCAAAACGCAACTGGCGATGATGCAAGGCCACAATCAAAGCAAGCATTTCACAAAAAAAATAATAACAATGAAAATTCAAAATATTCAAATAAGAAAAAGAAAAAATAGTATTGTTTTTTTCAAATAAATTTTATATAACTAAGATTAATATTAATAAATATTTTAATTCACATATTTAATAAATTTATTTTAACCCCATACACATAAGTGAATAATTAATAAAATTTATAATTTAAATTTTTCATAAAAATCTTCTTCTGAAACAATATAATCTTCCTTTACTACTCCACACCCAGAGTCATTTAACTCATCTTGTTTATTAGAATAAAAAAAGTTAGGTAAATATAGTGCAAGTGATGATTCTTCTACATTTTTAGCTAATTTAAAAGCTTCATCCCACATAAAATCATAATTTTCAGCCATACATGTTAAATCATCAAAGGCATGTGCTAATTTTTTTGGAGAATATACACTTCTATAATCCATTATATCCTTACTTGCTAGATTAATTTGTAAACCCAATGCAGTATTATAATTATTAGGTTCTGATTTTGGACAACACATATCTCTATCATCTGAAAAAAGCATACTAACTCTCCTTGATTCAACATTATATGTTCTTCCAGATGTTACTAAAAATTCAATTCTTTTTTCAATTGGTAATTTTTTTAAATTTATTTTTAAATTTATATTCATATCATATTATCAAAAATGATATTTATAAGTTTATCTAAATAAAAAATACCAAAACAAAATAATTAGTATTGATAGCTATTTTTAATCACCAAATAAATATATCAAATAACTAATTTTGATAGTAATATTTAATCAATTAAAAATATTAATAAAACCAAGTCTTTTATAAATAGAAATTAACTTTTTATACTATAGTAAATTAAAGTTTTATTAGTTCAAACTAATTCACAACTTTAAAACACACAAAAAATAAAAATGAAGAAATTCGGATGAATTTTTTCATTTTTATACAAAGTTTAAAAATGGTAAAATATACAGTTAAAGGACACCAAATTGAAGGAAAGGTAACTAAAGCAGGTTACGAAAGAAAGGCAGTTATTTTCGCAAATAACATTGTAGACGAATTAAAAAAAGTTGGAGTTGCAAGACACCAAATTGATATTAAAACAAATATTTTAGGAAATAAAAATTACCCAGCAACTATTGAGTTTTGGGGAGGAGGACACTATTTAAGATTCTCATACGCAATGACTAAAAGATTTATTGATAATTTATACATTATTTCAAAAGTAATCGAATTAGAAGTTAAAGAAGTTCAAGATGGTACTAAAAATCTACATGATTTCTTCCACGTATTCGCTGAAGATGGGAATAGAAAAGATATTGCAAAAGATTTAATCCAAGCTAAAAAAGATTTAGGATTAGATGAAGATGAGCAAAACTTAGAAGTAATTGATAAAACATATAAAAAATTAGCAAGAGCCGCTCACCCAGATTTAGGTGGATCTTTAGAAGAATTTCAAAAAGTAAACAAAGCTCACAAATTAATCAAGAAACACATGGGATTATAATCCCACACTTTTTAATTTTAAAGTTAACATTTCTAAAAATTAAATTTTAACCTTAAAATTTTACTATTTTCCAATAAACATATATAAATGAAAATAACTAACTTTGCTAATATCTTTTAATCAAATGAAAATAATAAAATTATTGACAAAATTTATTAAATAATTAGAATTTTTATAAAAAAGAATAGATTATTCTCTTAACTCAACATTAGTTGCTGCTGGACCTTTATCAGTCTCTTTAATATCAAAAGTAACTTTAGTTTCTTCTCTTAATTCAATTCCTTCAGCTACATTCTCACTGTGAACAAAAATATCCTTTTCACTCTCATTTGATTCAATAAAACCAAATCCTTTTACTTTATTAAAAAATTTAATAGTTCCTTCCATAATAATAATAACTAATTTTAATTTATAATTATATGTTATTTAGATTATTTGAAAAAATATTATTTTTATTTGAAAAAAAATAAAAATAATTCGTAAATAAATATTACTATAAATGCTAACAATTTTTAATCAGTAAAAACTTAATTTAAATCACAATTTTAAAGTCATAACTACACATTTAAAAGGTATTAATTATTAATTTTATTATGAAAATTATTAGAACAACAAATTTAATTCCAGTAAATGCACAAAGAACAAGTGTATTATTAGTAAAATCAAGTTTAGGGGAGGGACAAGCATACAAATGGTCATTCCCTGGACAAGTTATTAAAAAAGATGATAATGTGGATGAAATCATTTTAAATATCAGTTTAAAGACACTTGGAACTAAAATAAACAAATTAATTAAATTTAATTTATATGAAAATAAAACTAAAAATGCAATTGTTAAAGCACAATATAATATTGCAGAAATTGACATGGCAGTTAAATTAAATAAAGATAGTAGATATGATAAAGCTGAATGGCACACATTAAACGAAGAAATTTTCTTTCTAGACTTTCAATATAATGAAAAAGATATTATTACTGAGTTAATTGAAAATTTAAATAAATAATTTTTTTATTGTGTTAATTTAAGAAATAAGATAATAATTTGTAATTTTAAAAAAAGAATAAATAAATTTATTCACTTTTTGATACGTTAATAGCGGCAGGACCTCTATCTGTATCTTTAGTATCAAAAGTAACTTTGTCTCCATCGTTAATCTCAATTCCGTTTAATCCTTCACTGTGGACAAAAATATCCTTTCCACCTTCACTTGGTTCGATAAAACCAAATCCTTTTGCTGCATTAAAAAATTTTACTGTTCCTTCCATTTTTATATATATATAACATTTGAATTAGATTAGCTAATCTATAATATTTAATTCTAAACAATCTAAAATTTCTTCGTGTGTATAATTAATAAAATTGTAAGTGACTTATAATCATTTGTAATATTATCCGGTTCCAAACTTTAATTTAGATCCCATATTTTTCAATTATTGATACATAATACACTAAATTATTCAAACATACAAAGCGTCTAAAATCAAAATCAATTCTATATATACAAATATATAAAAAAATAAAAAAGTCTCCTCAAAATCGATATGAGGAGAAATCTATGGTTTAAACACAATATACTGGCATTACAAGCCAATTCATTAACAACCAATCAAGAATATAAATAAAAAAAAATAAAAAAATAAAAATGTCTAAGTAAATATCCTACTTCTCAAAAGTGTTCGTAAAAGTACACTACTTTTTAAAACTAAAATAATATTTTTATTAAAAAATTGAAAACAAATTCTAATTAATAATAATAAATAAATTAAATAATATTTTAATTAAAAAAATTAATTTCAAAAATTAAATAATATAATTATGAAAATTAATTCACATATATTAACTAGAAAAATAATAAAAAGATAAATATAGCATAAATTTACTAACTAAGGATATATAACATATTAAATTACATTATTTTCCGCAGTTTATTATAAGTTCGTATAATATACATTATACGCCCTAAATATCTAAAAAAACAACCCAATTAAGCCATTTTGAAGGTATATTAGTATTAAAAATACATAAAGTCCTCTCAGAACACACCCAACATAACAATAGTTTAAAATTGATTAAATATAATTAAATCATAAAAAAAACTTAAAAACCAAATTAGATAATAATATTATTATTCTATTATATAATTATTAAATTAATAAATATTATATAATTAAATAAATTAACTTTAAAAAATAAATAATAAAAATAAAATCATATTAAAGTGTGAATTTATAATATCTTCTATATTTTTAAAAATAAAAAATAATTTACAAGAAAATAAAAAATGTTAAAAGTGTGCGAAATATTACACTATGATGTGATGAAAAATGAAAATATTAAGTTTTGACAGTAATTTTTAGACACATATGTATAGTAGAATATAATTAGTTATGACAGTAATATTTAATCACTAATTTTAAACTAAATCTTTGAAGAACTTCGCTAATAAATTATAATCAAAACCAATAATCTTATACTTCAAATTACTAACTTTACAAATAAGCCAAAATATGGAGACTTTTTTAAAAAGTTATATAAATATACTATTAAAATGTCAATTATAGGTGAAAAATAGTCCAAAATAGGTATATATTTAAAGAAAATAAAATAAAATTAATTATGAAAAAAGAAATTTCTAATTTAAACATTCAAAGAGAAAATCTTGTAACAAAATTACAAGAAATAAGTTTTAAAAAATTAGAAAATCAATTTTGTATATTTGAAGTTCAAACTTTTAATCCATGTTCTGGAGATGGTGAAGAATGGTTCTCAATTTATCAAATGAAAAATGGAAAACTTAAATTCAAATATTCCCCATCCGACGAATCCGAATATGGATCTCTCGATAGTAATTCAAGTATTGACATGGTAACAAAATATCTCAAAGAAAATAAAATTAATAAAGTATACTCATTAGCTGGAATTCCATACTACAATAATTTATTTGGTTTAGATATGACTCAAACATATGATGATGAAGAATTAGGAATTGATGCATATCAAACAAATCCAATATTTTCTCAAAATGAATGTATTGTTAAATTTTTAAAACTTGATAATATTAATGTTGAAATTCCTTTTTTAACTGAAAAAGTTTTGACTAAATATATTTAGCAAAACTAGTAATTTTAAAAATAATAAAATGTTATAATTTTTTATAAAATAATTCAATTTTTTCTATATTTTGTAAAAATATATTAAAAATATTTGGATCAAATAAATGTGAATTTTCTTTCATAATTAAAATTGATTTTTCAAAAGTAAAACTTTCCTTATAACTTCTTTTTTCAAGTAATGCATCCAAATAATCACAAATAGTCACAACTCGAGCCCACATTGGAATTTTTTCCCCAATTAAACCAAAATACCCACTTCCATCAAAATTCTCATGATGATTCAAAATACCAGCTTTAAAAAAAGAAAAGTCAATATTTTCAAATACAAATTTATCACCATAAAAATCAATTAAATCACAACCAATATTTGTATGTAATCGCATCATATTTTTTTCATCATCACTTAATTTTCGCTCTAAAACTAATAATTCCTTAATATCTTCATTTGCTTTACCAATATCATGATAACGCCCACAAAGATGTGATAAATTTATAATATCTTCTGAAAAATTACACAATTGTGCTAAAAGATGTGACATTTTTCCAACTCTTAAACAATGAAATTTAGTTTTTTCATCTAAATTAATTTCATCAAAAATAAAATCAAAATCCAAACTACTATTTATATCTATTAAACTCATAAACTAAAAACTATTAACACATATATAAATAATAGTTTTAAGTGTGAATTAAAAATAACTCTAAAGTAAGTAAACTTGAAATTGCTAGTTTTGATAACAATTTTCAAGCATAAAACTACAATTAATTCTGATAAGAAATAACTATCAAAAACTAATATTTTAGAAACTTACTAATCTCTAAACTAAATTCTTCCAAAGCACTTGGGCCAACACAAGTAATAATATTTCTATCAATAACTACATTTTTTTTTAACCTAATTGACTTAAATTTCCTACATAATTTATCAAAATTGCTATCATAATCACTACCAGTACAAGAAATTCCTTCTAAAAATTTCCACTCCAAAAGTAGTCTAGGAGCTGCACAAACAGCACAAATCAATTTATTAGAATAAAAAAAATTCTTTGTTAAATCTTTTATAGAACTATTATCACTAAACTCTAAACTTCCCAAACCTCCAACAAAAAATAAAACATCAAACTCCTTTAATTCCTCTAAATCAGTTTCAAATGTGTAATCATTATCAACTTTAAAACCAAACTTACCTGTTGACAAATAATTAGTTGAAACAGTCCTAATTTTATAACCACTTTGCTCAAAAAAGGCACGCGGGACCAAATACTCACAATCTCTAAAGTTATTCTCTGATAACACCATCAATATTTTTTTCATATTAATAGAAATTTAATCAATTTTTTAAACAATTGGTTGAAAATTTGTACTAAAAATTAGTTACTAGTCTAGAAAACTAACTAATATTTTTTTTCCAATAAAATACCACTTTCTCCAACATATTTCCCAGTTGTAACATTATCAGCCAACCCTTGGGCAAGATTACGTAATACATTAGACAAATTACGTTTTACAAAAATAAAATATAACAATTTCCCTAAAAAATCATCTTTAATATCATATCTTAAAGTAATAGAAAAATTAGTTGAACTTTCCCCATCAGCAGTTACAGACTCAAAAATTTTTGCATTTTCAATAGGTGAAATTCCTTTTATGATACTAATAACCATCCTATAATTAATATTGTCAAACTCTACCAATTTTTCTGTTGAAAATTTACCATCATAATAATGACATTCTCGAACTAAACCTACTCCGTTTTTAACATCTCCTAATTTAGTCACTGATTTCACATACCGATCCCAAACATTAACATAATGAAAATCCGACACAACTTTCCAAACATCATCAACACAAGCAGGAATTGTTATAGTTTTAGTAATTTCCTCCATAAAATAATAATAAAATAAAATAAATATAAATATTTGAACTAAAATAAAGTAATACATTCCAATTATCTCTAAAACATACTTAAAACAAAGTTTCAAAAAAAATATAAAAATAATAAATTTAGTTTAAAATTTAGATATCATAACAATCTAAAGATAATTGTTTTTTAAATTCAGGTAAAGATTTCTCAATAGAATTAAATATATTTTTCTGAATAAATCTCTCTGGAAAAACTTTAAACTTTGAATCAACAACAATTGTAGGAGTTATCCTACTATAATCTTCATTAAAAGTCCTACTTGACAAAATTTCAGTTGCTAAACAAGATACACGCTCATATATAGAATAAATTCCACCTTTAAACAATTGAAAATATCCCATATCAGAACATACATTACTTAATGCTAAAAAACTTTTCTCCTCTCTAGGCATTGATTTTAAAATCCCTAATAAATTTTTCTTTGAATCAACAACAAAAGCCCCTTCACCAAAAGAATTCATAATAGAATAATTATCCCTAACCATAGATTTAAATCTCATCTCAGCAGAAGGGCAAGCCTCAACCCTATTAATACCTCTATAATCTTTAGAAACAATAATAGACTCAGATTTACTCCAGTTAAAAATAGTTTGAACAAGCCTTGACTCATCATAATCTCTCTTTAAATTCACCCTACTAGAATTTGGCTTAACAGATGGTTTTCCAAAATATTTAGGACCATACTCATGTACTGATGTAGAATGTAAATTCCTTAAGTTCCCCCTTATAATAACCATTTCAAAAATATAAAAATAAATATAATAAATTAAATTAAATTAATAACTAACCTACTCTAATGTAATACATTGACACTCAGTAAACTTAACCTTAACTGCATCTTTAGAATCTGAAAAATACTCTCTATTATCTTCATTAATTTTTTTAGCGAAACCGCAGTCAAAGTAATGAACTTTCATTGAAGTTTTATTTCCAATAAATGTTTTTTCCTTACCTAACGGATTTTGTTTTTCACCTAAATTAATATTAACTCTATTCTCAGTAATTAAAATTAATAAATCTTTATTTGCCTTCTCTAAAGCATCAATTCTCTCTAATAAGTATAAGTTATCTCTTTTAACCTTATTAAATCCATCCTTCACTAAATCAAATTCTACTTCAATATCTCTAATCATAATTTTATTCACTACTTCAAAGTTTATAAAGGTTTCTTTTGTTGTAACTTTAAGTTAAAACTAATAAATTATTTAAAAATTAACTTTTGACAAATATACACCATCAATTTTATTAAACTCTAAAATATTATCTCCAGTCACACTTAAACTATTTTTTAACAACTCAGTCAAACTATCATAATTAACAGCACAATTTTTACCCTTAGATAAAGCTAACTTATACTCAAAATTCCCCAACTCACAACACTCAACATCACAACAATAATTTCCAACTAATTCCCTTAATACCATTCTAGAATTAGTATCATAAAATGGTTTATTCGAGACCTCAGTAACAAAAGACTCAAAGTTAGTACCTTTATTAAAAAAATAAAAAAAACCTCCAGAATAACTTAAAACTGGAGATTTAACTTCTTCCTCAAAATCATTCAAAATTAATTCCAACCTATTATTTTTCTCAGAAACTAAAAAATTAAACTTATCCATTTTAAAAATTCCTCATATTACTAACCAAATTCTCTAAATCAATCTTTTGAGTTCTATTCATTCTTTTATTTCCCGACAAATAATTAATCCCATCACTAGTTAATTGAGCATAATTTAAGAAATCTACTCCAGGCAAAATTAAATCATTACTCAAAATATCGAAATAAGAATTTTGAATTATCATAAATTGGTTCATAAAATTAGAAATTGACTTAGACAAATTAAATTCATCCTTCTCAAAATTAGCTCTTTTAATAACATCTGAAAACTCAGTAGAATTTCTCTCCAATTTTGATAATTTTTTAACATCACCTAAAGAATTTAAATAAATAAAGTTATTACCACAAATATCCAAAGATTTAGAAAAAGTAGAAAGATAAAGCTGTGAATTTTTCTCAACAATAAAATCACTTAAATCAGATTTTAATATTTTTTTATCACAATCCTTAAATTTCTTAATTTGTGTATAAACACCCATATAATAAAATAAACAAAATCAATTTATAAAGTTTTCAAAAATTGTCACAACTAATAGTTACAACGACAAATATATAGGAATAAAAACCATAAAACTCCATGACATTAGACCAATTAATAATCCAAAGTGAAGTATTAGAAAATATACCAAGCACAAGAAGAAAAACTCATTTTTTACAATTCGCTCAAAAAAAATATCAAAAAATTGTAATAATTGGAAATAAAGATTCAGATTTCATTCAAGATTATTTTATAAATCACCAAAACCCAAACTTTCAAATTGAACCTAATTGTGAACTTATCGACATACTAGAACTAAATGAGATTGAACCTGAACAAGCATATGTTTTAACACACTCAACAGAATATCAAACTCAAGCACAAGATTTAGAAATAAATTACTCCCACAAACCAACTAACTTAGACGATGTAATAAAACAATTAAAATAAAATTATAAATCAACGTTTTCGTTACTACTTGCCAATTCTAACTCATAACAATATTTATAAATTAAAAAAAATTAAATTATATATGTCAATGAGTAATCGTGTAAAATCTATTTCTA
>JAYJMJ010243354.1:0-15295 GCA_036873875.1 Laminaria ephemera | reverse complement strand
AATGCTTGGGAAAAGATGGTTCTTACGTGTCGGACACCTCCAAGGGTGTCCGACACGTAGTTCTAGCTATCCTTTAAACTAATTTATCAATTGGTTACGTATTATAAAAACGAATTTTCGTTCGCCCTGTAATTATTTTGCTTATTGAGTGTCAACATCTTATAGGCATTCATAAAGCAGAATTCTTTATTCAAAATTTGGTCTAATTAGAACATGAAAAGAAGAATATTTATACAAAAAGCAGGGACTGCCACTTTATTAAGCAGTGTAGGCGCATTCCCTTTATCAGCATTCGCAAAAGAGGATTTAATAAAATTAACGATATTGCACACCAATGATGTGCATAGCAGAATTGAGCCTTTTCCAATGGATGGCAGCAGAAATCAAGGCTTAGGAGGGGCTGCAAGAAGAGCTTCTTTAATTAAGAAAATTAGAGCGGAAGAAGAGCATTTATTATTGCTAGACGCAGGAGACATCTTTCAAGGTACGCCCTATTTTAATTTCTTTACGGGAGAGTTGGAATTTAAATTGATGTCTGCCATGAAGTATGACGCAGCTACTATCGGCAACCATGATTTTGACGCAGGTATAGCAGGCTTGTATAAACAACTACCGCTCGCCAATTTCCCCTTTTTAGTTAGTAATTATGATTTTTCTGATACGCTGATGGATGGACAAACGCAGCCTTACAAAATCTTTAAAAAAGGCCCTCTTAAAATAGGTGTTGTAGGAGTGGGTATAGAATTGGAAGGACTAGTACCTGAAAAAGATTTTAAAGGGGTTCGATATTTAGACCCTATTGTTACTGCTAATAAATATGCCCTTCAATTAAAAATGGAAGAAAAATGTGATTTGGTGATTTGTCTATCTCATCTTGGCTATCGCTATAGAGAGGATAAAGTCTCGGATGTCGTACTAGCGGAAAATAGTCGTCATATTGATATAATCATCGGAGGTCACACACATACTTTTATGAAACAAGCGGAATCTTATCGGAATTTAGACGAAGAAGAAGTAATTATTAATCAAGTTGGTTGGGCTGGTATTTTGTTAGGGAGAATGGATTTCTATTTTGAAAGAAATAAGAAAGGGAAATGTATGACTTGTGGAAATAAATTAATAAAAGGGTAAGAGGATGGTTATATTGTTGTATGGCTATATTGTTGTATGGCTATACTGTTGGATGGTTATATTGTTGTATGGTTGCCAAATAGTCATTCAACCATACAGCTATATAACCATCCAACAGTATAACCATATAATCATATAACAATCCAACAGTATAATCATATAATCATCCAACAGTATAGCCATACAACAATATATCCATCCAACAATATATCCATCCAACCAGCTAACAATTCACCATATGAGCAGCTACCCTCGGAAAACAATTAAACAAGGTCTCCTTAAAGGACTCTTCTATCTCTAAGGTATCAATCGCTGCTTTCATACACTTCAACCACTCCATAGCAGCCGCTTCCGTAATAGCATGAGGCAGATGCCGCATTCGCATCATTGGATGCCCAAATTGTTGATTATACAAAAGAGGCCCACCTAAGAATTGACTTAAAAAAGCAACTTGTTTTTGCTTAACCATTTCCATATCTGTTTTAAACAAAGGACCGATGACTGGGTTTTCACCAACTAATTTATAGAATTGATCTACCAATTGTTGCAGTTTATCCGCACCTAGTTGTTCGTATATTGTATTGTCCATATTTATTTGATATTATCTTAAAATTGTGAAACAGTAGGAAATCTGTTTAAGTGCTCACTTTTCACCCTCTCCAAGTTTCGGTGGAGTAACATTTTTAAAATGCCCATTCATCTGTGCTCGTTGGCGGCTATTTTCCATACTTTTAACAAGTGGAATTAAATTTTTCAGGTGATTATATATATACTGTTGTCGGCCCAATTCCGTAGGAATCGTTAATAATTTGTATTCTTGGTCAAGGTTGAGACCAATATAATGGGCTATATCATACATTCTAAAAGTACCAGCAGACCGAGGTGCTTTTTTGTTGATTTTTAGTAATTTGAAAACTTCCTTTACAGCAGTTAGAATGTCTTCATTCAGCGATAAATCATAGGCATCATCTAATTCTAAACGACTTATATCTGCTCCTGGATATAATTTATTGGGCGCTTTAGAGTAATATTCCTGCGTCTTAAAAACACCAATTCCTTTGGTTTTTATGTCCATTTTTCCATCAGGGTAAGTTTTTTCAATGGACAACAGCTCAATCTCCGTCCCAATCGGCATTACTTTATTATCTAGAAAAGCAGGGATTCCGAAGGAGACCAGATTTTGATTACATTCTCGAACCAACTGTTTGTAACGAGATTCAAAAACATGAAGGTTTAAAGATTCTCCTGGATAGACCACCATTTGTAGTGGAAATAACGGTAAAAAATCGGTCATAGAAAAATGGTGTCTAGTGGTTAGTTGATTAAATTATTGATTATGAATTATTCTTGCAAGATGTTGACAATTATCAAGTTGAAAAGATTGGAATGTGCCACGAATTACATTTTTGTGCTACTAGTAATTTAAGTAGTATGACGTAATTAATTCTTTTTCAGAAGTTGCTGAACACGTTTAATTAGCTAATGATTAATAATCAATCAATCATTTATTCAACCAAGCCTTAAAATGTTTAGCGTTGATAGAACTCACCATAATGTCTCTCTTTGCAGGCGGCTGCACATCTACTTTAAACCTGCTTTTAGACATGGTCGTAATGCTATTAATCGCCTCAAAATTAGCAATAAAACTTCGATTAAGCCTGAAAAAGTACTGTGGATCGAGTAAATCTTCTAAGTCACTCAATTTATAATCAATGATATAACGAGTGCCGTCCGTTTTATTTAAGTAAACGTATCGGTCTTCCCCTTCAAAGTAAGCAATCTGATTGATTTTGACGCTTAAGATTCGATGACCTCTATTCACGATAAATCTCGTTTGGTAGGCTTTCTTTTCTGCTTGCATTAATTCTTTAAGCTTTGCGTATTCTATTTGAGTAGATGGAGTTAAAGATTTGAATTGTTCAATACTTTGTGCTAATTCTTCTTTGTCGATAGGTTTTAATAAATAATCTATGCTGTTTACTTTGAAAGCTTTTAGGGCATACTTATCGTAGGCAGTGGTGAAAATAATAGGTGTTTTCACTTCTACTTGGTCAAATATCTTAAAACTTAGGTCATCTGCTAAGTGAATATCTAAGAATATTAATTCTGTTTCATTATTTTCTAACCATTCAACGGTTCGTTTGACGGATTCTAATTTGGCTTGGATTTCAATGGTCGGGTCTATCTCTAGCAATAGAGTCTCTAAATTTTCCCTAGCATGCTTTTCGTCTTCGACGACTAATACTTTCATGGATTATGTTCTGGTTGATTAATTATTGATTATTGGCTAATTATACGTGTTCAGTAGCGTCTGGGAAATAATTAATAATCAATAATTAATAATGTCAGACTACTGAGCTACTTACGAAGGTACTTTTTCGCTGATATAAGAAACCACCTCATGAACGGTCTGTATATTTTCCGCCTCCAGCAAAGGTATATCTATACTAAAAGCAGCTTCTAACTCCATTAATAATTCAGCAAAGTCCAATGAATCTAAACCTAAATCTTTTATGAAAGAAGCTTTTTCTGTAAGTGCTTTTTCCGCAATGCCCATACTTAGAAGTACGGTAAAGACTTTTTTCTTAATATTTTTGTGAGTCATATATATTTGTTTAGCGAACAGAGTAGTGAATATTTCGTAAAGAAACTAGAACTTATTGATTATTTAGTAACGACGAAAGAATAACTACCACATTTGGACGGATTCTTTTGCCCTTATTTTTCCTTTGAAATCAGTCATTCCGTACTAGTACGGAATCAACAATATTCCTTCTTTCAAAGAAAAACTAAGAACAAAATAACCTCGTCCAAATGCGGCATTTATTCTTTCGTCGTTACTTACTTCCAGATAGATTTCTGAGAAGTATGAAAACGTTTGAGTATTAGAATAAAAACTAACGAAAGTGTATAAAGTAGCGTATAAGTCATTTTTTTAATTTTTTTTATATGAAGAGTACAAAAGTCCTATTAATAGCTTAATTAAATAGGAATTTTAAGTTAAAATTTTGGTAAACAGTGTGCAAAACTTTTAAAATATTTATTATAGATTGCCAATAGAACTATTTTTTGCATGCTCTAAGTATGAAAAACGCTACTTAAACGAAGCAACTTTAGGTTTTTATTTTGTACCCTCGTAAGGTAATATTAATTTTACGTTAATTTTAGCCGAGATTTGACTGATCTAGGGAGTAAGGAATCAAACCTACTCAATTTAAAACACAACATCATCCTGTATATAAACTAATGTTTGAATTTTTAATCACACACAACAATACTGATAATCCCACTGTAATGAGCATTCTTATTACAGTGCTTGTCTCGTTTTTTTTATCCTCCCTATTGGTAATTACTTACGAATTTACGACCAAGAGTATCCACCGACCTGTGCATTTTTTGCAGTCAATGGCATTAATTTCTATGGTGGCGGCGACAGTCATGCAAGCTATAGGCGATTCCTTAGCAAGAGGACTAGGGATGTTAGGAGCTTTATCTATTATTCGATTTAGAACCGTTTTAGATGATCCAAGGAATATGGCTTTTATGTTTGCTTCCTTAGCCGTTGGGATTTCAACAGGCGTTTTCGGATTTACGATAGCTTTTATTGGAACAATTGGCTTTTGTCTAGGTGCTTTAATTCTACGATTTTCCCCTCTTTCTAATACAAATGATTTAATAGGTGTATTAAAAATAGAAATTCCTAAAGAGGGAGATCAAGAAGCAGAATTCAATCGAATCCTAAATCGCCACTGTTATCATTATGAATTAGAGCAAATTAGTTTTTTAAATACGAAGAAAAAAGAACAGATATTAGATGAAGAGGGTAGAGTGATAGAAGAAATTTCTAAAGATCATTTGAAAGCCTTGCATTATTTGATTCGATTAAAACGTAATAATACCATAGATGCTTTTATGAAAGATATTGATAAATTAGGAGATTTAGGGGATATTCGCTTGCGATTTGATAAGAAAAATATTCGTTTGTAGGAAAGGAGAACAGAGAGGCGAGAGTAGAGAACAGAGACGAAACCGTGCTAAACTATGGGGCCTATCTCTGTTCTCTACTCTCTGTTCTCGCTTCTAATAAAGACAAAAAGTGAACATGAAGAAATATTTTAACTTGTATTATTTAGCTATTTTAGTAATTGGGGCTTCGTTATGGTATATTAATGGTAACATGGGCAAAGAAGTGGTGTCCTTTTATGGCTATGCAGAAAATAAAGAAACAGAAATCAATTTCAATTATCCAGTCGCAGTAGGAGCGATTCATGTGCGACCTGGAGAATTTGTTAAAAATAACGAACCTTTATTGGACTTATATAGGATAAAGGCGAAGGAAGTAATGGAAGATGGGGCGTTTAAAATTGCAGAACTAAAAGCAAAAGAAACTATCTGGAAAACAGATAAAGATAGCGACTTGAAAAGATTAGGGCTGAAAAATAAATTAGATATAGAAAGAATAAATACGGATATACAAAAATTAAAAGAGCAGCAAGCTTTTGATAAAACTCTATATGATGATTTACGGAGTGTGTCTTCTAGTTCTAAAAAAGCGACTTATTCTCCTGCTTCCGCAAAAATTGACGCACTGGAAAGAGAACGTGCTTTAATGCAGCAAAGTTATAGAGAACAAGTTAATGCGATTCAGGAAGAATTAGCAGTAGGAAAGAATCCTTATAAAATAGCGATAGATCGCTTAAAAGCAGAGGAGCAATTTGAAGAGGATACGAAGAAGCAGCATATAGCAATTAAAGCACCTTCGGATGGCGTTATTGGTAACATTCATTGTAAAGAAGCAGAACATATTTCTTCCTTCAAAACGCTGATTACTTTTTATGAACCCAACCCTACTTTAATTAAAGGATTTGTTCAAGAAGATTTATTATTACATGTAGCCTTAAAAGATTCGTTTATTATTCGTTCAACTAAAGACCCTGTTATCTTTTGTTATGGAGAAGTAACAGGCTTAGGTTCTAGAATAGTAGAAATACCAGAAAGGTTAAGAAAAATAGTAGGCTTAAAAACTTATGGTCGAGAAATATTAGTGTCTATTCCAGCCAATAATCAATTTTTGCAACGAGAAAAAGTGATTTTGGAATTTGTTAATCCAAATAGAGAAGTGGTGGCTAAGTCTAAGCTAGTCAAACCATTAGTGGATTTAAAAAAAGAAGGATTAAATGAACGATAGGAAGGGCTTGTTGATTTATGTTTTACGAAGGGATAGGAGGAAGCAACTCATTTGTTTATTGGGTAGTTTTTTGTTGACGCTTCCATGTATTTGGACACAAACAACCATTAATTCTACCCAGTTTCTCCGTAAGAAATTACAAAATTCTAGTGCTTTTACTAGTCCTAAAAATGGGAACGCTAGCTTTAAAACAGCTTTCTTAGAGGAAGTAGAAATTAGAACAGAAACCAAAGATTTTGATTTTAACAAACAGAGCTATACTATTCGAGTAACGCCGAATTCTAGAAAAAATAGGCAGGCGCAGATGCAATTATTTCGCCAATTAGGGGAAGGTGCAAAACTGGAACGACAGGTATATATTAATGATTTCATAGAGTCAGCCTACGAAGATTGGTTGAATATATATATCCTTCAACGTAAAGTGGCTATTGAGCAAAAACAGCTAATTGTTTATAAGGATATAGAAAAAGTGTTGTTGAGATTAGGACAAATAGCGGAACTAAAAATAAAAGATCTCCTAGAAGTCCAAAGCGATCTTACCAATACAACTATTTCTATTCAGACAATACAAACTACACTAGCTGCCTACTTGGATAAACAACAACCTGATTTCTTAGATTTATTAACCATTGAGGATATTGAAACTTTCCTTCTAATAGAAGGGAATCAACCTACGTCCTTATTGTCTTCTACTAAGAGAAAAGCATTAAAAGAAGAGACGATAGCGTCTGAGATCACTTTAGAAATGGCTGAACAAAAACGTTGGCTAGATTTCTTGCAAGTGCAATATCAGGGACCACATACAGATGGTTTGCAAGAACGTATTTCTATCGGAGCTGGCATAAAAATTCCTTTTTCTTCCACTAATCGCTTAAAAATGGAGGAATTAAAAATGGAAAAGACCTTATTACAAGAGGAATTTGAGATCGACCAAGCACTATATCAGGAGAAACTGAATAGAAAAAAAATAATACTTAAAGCATTAATAGGAGAATATACCTTAACAAAAAAATCAATTGACGAACAACAAAAGAAAGCTACTAATTTGGTAAATAAACTAGCACAACAAGCTGGAACAAGCCCTTTATTAGCCTTATATAACCAAACCGAATACGGAAAACAATCCTTAGATCTACTCAAGTTAGAAGTGGAGATATACCAACAGTATATTGAATATTTAGCTATAACAGAAAAGTTATTTGCGCAACCATTCCATAATTTTTTAGTCAACGATTAATTTGTCAAATCAGAACGCTCAGCCTTTAAAATACTACGTACTCTACAAGCCTTACGATGTACTGAGTCAATTCACTAAAGAAATCCCCACACATAAAACCTTAAAAGATTGCTATGATTTTCCGCAAGATGTTTATTCCGTAGGAAGATTAGATAGAGACAGCGAAGGCTTGCTTATTCTGACCAATGACAATCATTTAAAACATCGAATATTAGACCCTTCTTTTAAACACCAACGAACTTATTGGGCGCAAGTAGAAAATATACCTACAGAGTCAGCAGTACAACAATTAGCAAAAGGGGTACTTATTTCTATTAAAAAGAAAAAGTATAGGACGCTGCCAGCAAAGGCTACTTTATTGATGGCAGAACCGAAGATACCCGAAAGAAATCCACCTATTCGGGTGCGTCAAAATATCCCTACTGCTTGGATTCAATTAACGTTGACAGAGGGCAAAAATCGGCAAGTACGACGGATGTGTGCCGCAGTAGGATTTCCTGTATTACGATTAGTAAGAGCAAGTATAGAAGGAGTAGAACTAGAAGGTTTACAGCCTGGATTGGTAAGAGAAATGGATCGAAAAACTATTTATAAGCAGTTAAAAATTAAGATGATTTGATATAGTCGAATTGCTACCAATATGGTGTACCTAAAGGCATTATTGATCGGTCAAACGGTAGATTGGATAGATTTTTTTAGAGGCAGAGAATTTGATTTGTTTTTTAATAAAAAAAACAAATCAAATTCTCTGCCTCTAAAGCCCCTATTTCCCATCCCGTTCGAAAAACGGGATTTGACCGCTCTTAAAGGCGAAGAAAGACTATCATTTTTTAGAGTCATGATGTGAAAACTACTAGGTGTACAAAATCCAGTTGCACCAGTATCGGATAACTTCAAGTTATCCGATACTTTAACCTGACTTATGTAGCAAGAAAATAACTACGAATTAGTTTAAACACGAATAGCCTCGGATGAAATCTGAGGACTTGAGATACCTACATTGGATGTCCATATTTGATACCCATACAATTTTAAAAAAAAATGACATTACCAAGAAAATAAAAAGTTAGATAGTTAGTAACATTGCAACATGAAATTGAAAAATGATTTACTGATACGCACCGCATTAGGAGAGCGCGTTGAAAGACCCCCTGTTTGGTTAATGCGACAGGCAGGAAGAATACTGCCCCAATACCGAGCCTTAAGAGGTAGCCTTAGTGGCTTTAAAGAACTAGTGGAAACGCCTTCGTTGGCAGCCCAGGTTACTATTCAGCCAGTGGATGAATTGGGGGTAGATGCGGCGATCATTTTTTCAGATATTCTAGTGATACCAGAGGCAATGGGTTTGCCGTATGAAATGGTTGAAAAAAAAGGACCTCTTTTTCCAAATACAATTACGACCAAAAACGATATTAATCAATTATTGTCTGGTCCAACTGCGGCTGCCAACTTGCAATATGTTTATGATGCCATTAAAATAACCGTTAAAGAATTAGCTGGTCGAGTGCCGTTGATTGGTTTTGCAGGTGCTCCGTGGACTATTTTTGCCTATATGATTGAAGGCTCAGGGAGCAAGACCTTTTCTAAAGCAAAGCGATTTTTATACCAGCATCCAGAACTCTCTCATCAATTACTACAAAAAATAACAGAGACAACGACTGCTTATTTATTACAAAAAGCAGCGAGTGGCGTAAGTCTAATACAAATTTTTGACTCTTGGGCAGGTATCCTCACGCCTGATTTATATCGGACGTTTGCCCTTCCTTATACAAAACAGATAGCCTCCGCAATTACGACTGTTCCTGTTACGGTTTTTGCAAAAGGTGCTTGGTTTGCGCTTCCTGACTTAGAAACGATAGATTGTGAGATCGTTGGTTTGGACTGGGGAACTAGCCCTGCTTATGCCAGAAAATTCATCACAAAAGTGCTTCAAGGGAATTTAGATCCCTGCCAATTATATGGTAGTAGAGCAGAAGTAAGGTCTGCTACATTGAATATGGTTAGAGAATTCGGTGGTGCGCATATTGCCAATTTAGGGCACGGGGTTTATCCAGATACACCTTTGGATAATGTACGGGTGTTTGTGGATACGGTAAAGTCGGTGGCTTATAAAACTACCGCTGCACGCGTTAAAGTACCTTAGCCTTTAGGCTGAGGAGGAAATTGAGCGACTCCTCCTCCTCCTCCTCCTCCTCCTCAGCCTAAAGGCCAAGGTACGCAAAAGCAAATAGAAATCAATTTCAAACTATCTCACCTGAAGGGTTTTCTCATAAAAATTAAATTCATCGAAAATTAGCTTAAAATCGTTAAAATATTGGGTCGATTTACAAACTTCGACCATCGGCACCATCTTTTGTTAAAGCACTGAGTCGATATTTGAAGTTTGTAACTTCAAATGGTTATTTTTCAAGTCTTCAACGCTGATTTTTAGGCAGTAATTTTTTTATGAGAAAACCCTTATCCCTCCTGTTGACAGGGTCTGAGCAGTTGATCTATCTACAATCTTAAATTTATAGTGTTCGGTACACTACTTATTTGTTTTATTCCATTTATTTTCATCGAAATGTAAAAGAATGGAAACATTTAATAGAAAATCAGTATATAAGTAAAGTATAATTGTTTAGAAGCACTTAGTAAACAATCACCTATGGAACACTTTACAATCAACGGGTCTGCCGACTACGGCTACCCATCTGAGTATTTGCCTACCTTAAAGTATATAAATTTAAGGCACCAAGATTTAACAGAATTACCTACATGGGTTCAAGCTGCTAAAGAATTGGAAATTTTATATTTGACTGGCAATCAATTAGCCGCTTTACCTGATTGGATTGGCGAGCTGACCCATCTAAAACGCTTACATATCGCTGACAATAAGTTGACTACTTTACCTGAATCTATGCAGCAACTAACTGCTTTAACAGAGTTGGGCTTATGCGGTAACCAACTGACCACGCTACCCGAATGGTTATCCAATTTCTCTCATTTAACAGAACTAGATATTAGTGATAATCGTTTAACTACCTTACCTGATTCTTTCGGGGATTTAACTGCTTTAGAAGTGGTTTATTTAAGTGGTAATCAACTGGTAGACTTACCTGATACCTTCGGTAAGTTAAAAAAAATAACTACGGTAGATTTACGCGCTAATAAATTTAAAACCTTACCATCTTTGCTAGTGAATCTCCAGACCTCTATTCCTTTTAATTATGTGAATCGGTATAAGTGGAATACGATTTCCGTGCATGGAAACCCTGGGAAGTTTAAAGGGAATTTAGGAGCTACTGGTTAGGTAAAGGCATTAAGTATCGAATACCTCAAAGGTCTACCGATTAGCCATATCTTTTTAAAGCGTTGCTGGTGAGCATTTTTAATGCGTAACCTTTATGTTTCTCGCCTCTGGCGAGTGTTTGTTAATAAGATGCTATCCTTTTATCTCCGTCTATCACTCGCCAGAGGCGAGAAGAATGAAGGTTGCGCATTAAAAATGCTCACCAGCAACGACAAGTTTATCGAATAGGTAACACTTCCACATAGATGCAAGTCCAACAAAGCCACGTATAACTTTGCGTTCTTTGCTCCTTTGCGTCCTTTGCGTGAAAAAAGTGTAACCTACTTTTGGGCTTTAGATAAACTTGTCCCAGCAACGCTTTAAAAAGATGTGGGTAATCGGTAGACCTCAAAGGTATCCGATACTTTACCTTAACAAAACAGTATGAACTACCCCTCCATCATCAATCAATTAGAGCAAAACAAAACGCTATTTTATCAGCTCTTTCACGGTGTATCCACCGAAGCCTACCGCTGGAAACCAATCCCTGAAAAATGGTGTATGCTAGAAGTAATTTGCCATCTCTATGACGAGGAAAGAGAAGATTTTCGAGTACGTTTAAAATCCACTTTAGAGACACCAGACCAGCCGTTGCCTATGTTTGATCCAGTAGCTTGGGTAAAAGAAAGAAACTATATAGGGCAAGATTATAACACCAAATTAGCACAATTTATAGTAGAACGGGGACGCTCCATTCAATGGTTGCGTTCTTTACAGCAGCCCAAATGGGATAATGCTTTTCAACATCCGACATTAGGCCCATTATCTGCCCATCATTTTCTTTGTAATTGGCTGGCACATGATTATTTACATATTCGGCAGGTCACCAAATTAAAATATGGTTATTTACAGGTTCATAGTGGAGAGGATTTGAGTTACGCAGGTGATTGGGTTTTGTGAAGAAAGAATTAAGGGGATATACAGTTACTTATTTTAAGAATGATAAAGTAGAAGTGATAAATATTTGGGTAGGTTACTTTTTCAGAAAAAAGAGCAGAGAATCGAGCGCAGATAATAGATTGTATCATCATCGTTAATCATAGTAAAGCCTTTTGCAAAGAGGCTATTGTACGCCTAATTTCCGTTTTCGATTCTCTTGCGTCTCAATAATCACTGTCTAGTTATACCTAATCTTTAATATATCTTACTATTTTTAATAGTTAATTTGATGTCAGCGTGAAAAAAATCCATCTAAGAGGATGGTTTTGATTCGATTGCGAAAAACTACCGTAATTGTTAGTTTTCAATTTTACTTTAAACTTTTTAAACGATCATAGCCTTCCCTCCGTAAAACAGCAGGTAAGATCGCTTCCTCTAAAAAAGTCCCCTTTCACCTTATAATTTCAGTTATTATCTCAACTTTAGAAACAAATAAGAATGTTAAGTTAAGTGAATAAACTTGTCCTTAATTTTGAAAAAGAGTACTTTTTAGAGTGACCGTTCCTATTAAACTAAGTCGAGCAAAAGTAAATAAGATTTATTTTTTTTTTGCGAAAATTAACCGTAAGGGGTATTTTTTTATACTGTTTTGAGATAAAAATATTTTTTAATATATACCTAAAATTCACAACTAATTGATTATCAATGAAATACCATTTATTGCTTTTTAGTCAAAATTATGCTCTTTTTGAAAAGCTAAATTTTTATTCCTACATTTACCACATAATAGTGATAAAAAAAAACAAGTCTGTCATCCAACTTATAGGCAACTATTCAGGTCTCAAATGTCATATTTAAGTTGTCAGGTGTCATATTTAAGTTGTCAGGTGTCATATTTAAGTTGTCAGGTGTCATATTTAAGTTGTCAAATTGTCCATGCCTAATATAGGTTGATAAAATTATTAAACTAAACACCAAGATCTAAGGACAATTAATTAGGATTATCCTTAATTTGGTTATAGTTTAATAATTTTATCAACCTACATTAGGCATGGACAATCTGACAACTGAGTAGTTACTACTATAGCCTTCTTATTTCATCATCAAGTGAGTATTAAAGTAATTTCCCACCTCTAATTAGAGGCTGTCCGAAAAATACATTGGCCTTTACAAGCTGAGGCTGACAGCTACCCAACTTTAAACATCCTCAGCCTAAACAGGCTGACCGTTAATTCAAAATATTGCAAATTCGATTTTGCAGATAATTGATTTCTCGGAACTAAGCTATGCCAGATTTTTGACATCTGGCATAACTTGGCTATTAACGGTCTGCCTGTAAAGGTCAAGGTACTTTATGGACAGCCTCTAATTATTTATAGCATTTTTTTCTTAGTACCAGTCACAAAGAGCGTTTTATGACACAAATAACTGACGTTAATTTACGTAAACTTTATTATGAACAAGTTCTACACGAAATAGAAGATTTAGTACAAGAAGAAACGCCCGAAGTTATTGCTGGTATAATTAACAAGATTAAAATATTAGAAGAGTTTTCTACTGATAAAAACCGTTTTTTTTGTTTGTTTGAGCACAAATCGTTTCGACCTATTTATCTCAGTAGTAATATCGCAACAGAAAGTGGCTATACCTTAGATAACTATTATAATATGGGATTTAGGATGATGATAAAACATGTTTATTGGAGACAAATCTCAATATTCTATAAATTATTTGTGTGGGGGCGTCGTTTTAAAGCGTTTGTAGGAAAGGATAAGTCTATAGCTAATATGATCGCATTTCTGGGGGGTATGAAATTCAAGGATCGATGGGGCAAATGGAGAACCTTCTTTATAAAGCAGAAAATACTATGCGTTGATAAAAATAATGAAGCTTCTCTTTCCTTTTTAGAAATAGTAGAAATAACCTCTATTTATAAAGCGGATTTTATTTGGTCAAGGACAACCAGTGTAACGGATAATCATTTCTACTGTCGAGCTTATTTTTCCGAAGGTCAAAAAAAAGAATATGCTGATTTGCTGAGTGAGAGAGAGTTGGAAATTTTGAAATTAGTTGCACAGAAAAAAAGCAGCAAAGAGATTGGAGACCATTTGTCTATTAGCTTAAATACCGTTCTACGTCATCGGAAAAACATGATTGCTAAAGTGGGGGTAACGGATATGACGGCATTGATTTATATTTGTCAGCTTTGTCAAATACTCTAGGTGGCCATCGGTTGACGGTCGAGATGCGCTAGTCATCTTACTATTGCTTAGTAAACTATATAGTTATGAGACCATACAACGAGCCTGATTTACGCCAGGCTAAATATGAACAACTACTGCAAGAAATAGGAAAAGAGGCTACTGAAGGAGAAAAGGCTCCAATTATTGCTAGTACAATTGAGAAGATTAAAGTATTAGAAGAATTTAATTTTGATAAAAAACGTTTTTTCTGTTTGCTTGACCACAAAGGATTGCGCCCTATTTATGCGAGTGCTAATATGTCAACGGAAGGTGGATATAACTTAGATAAGTATAAAAATCGAGGCTTAGATATATATTTTAAACGGATACATTGGAGACAACTCACCCTGCTTTATAAAGCACTTTTTTGGGGGTATCATTTTCATAAGGTTATAGGGAAAAGTACCCCTCATATTAATAATAAAGCTTTTTTTGTTGGTGTAAAATTCATAGATGGTTGGGGCAAATGTAGAACACTTTTTTTAACGCAAAAAATGTTATATGCTACTAAGAAAAATAAAGTGTCTCTTTCATTTATCGAAGGCGTAGAAATAACAGATATTTATAAAGGAAACTTTGTTTGGGCGAGACTGACTAATACAACTGATAATAATTTCTATTGTCGAGCTTATTTTTCTAGTGGTTCCAAAAAGGTACATGCTGACTTATTGAGTGATAGAGAGTTGGAGATTTTACAATTAATTGTACAGCAAAAAAGCAGTAAAGAGGTTTCGGAACACTTGTCTATTAGCACAAGTACCGTTCTACGCCATCGAAAAAATATGATTGCTAAAGTTGGGGTTAGAGATATGACTGGTGTTATTCAACTTTGTAAACTTGCCCAATTGATTTGATGTCTACTCGTCTTCCCATTTCTTCACACCTACCTGCATAACTCCTTCTGCTTGTTCCAATTCAAAGCGAGCTACTTCCTATTTTGGAGATCCCCATTTACTCACTGCATTATTAGAAAAACCATAAGGTTCTTTCGGGAGTCTGTCCGTAAAGTCGCTCTGCTGTACCTTGGCCTTTAGGCTGAGGATGTTTAAAGCTGTAGTCTAATATGCCAAATTTTCAGAATTTGGCATATTTAACTTTAGTATAAATTGCTACTATTCTTGCATTTAGATATGCCAAATTCTGAAAATTTGGCATATCGTAGCTCGATTTTAGTATTAGCGGTCAACCTGTTTAGGCAGGGGTGATTTGTTCTAGAAAAAGGTGGCTGCTGGTGAGGACTTGTAGTCCGCAACCTTTATTTTTCTCGCCTCTGGCGAGTGTAAAGC
>JAYJMJ010243353.1:0-38099 GCA_036873875.1 Laminaria ephemera | reverse complement strand
TGATAGCAAGCGTTCAGGCCCCAATGAGCAACCCGTGCACCCGGTAACGCTAAGTCAATTCGATATAGGTAAAACTGAAATTACGTTTGAACAGTACGATGCCTTTCTTGCCGATAATTTGAATAGTGGCACACAAGCTCAGGTACCGGGGGACGGAGGCTGGGGGCGCGAGTTACGTCCTGTAATCAATGTCAGTTGGCACGATGCTAGAGAATACGCAACATGGCTCGGACCTAGATTAGATCCGGCAATGAGCTGTGGGTTACCTACCGAAGCAGAGTGGGAGTACACGGCTCGGGCTGGCACAGCAACCGAGTTCTTCTGGGGGGATTCAGACGATCAGGCAGCTCAGTTCGGTGTTTTCAACAGAGGCTTGACAGATGAGGTCGCTTCACTAAAACCCAATGATTTCGGCCTGCATGATACCGCTGGAAATGTGTGGGAGTGGGTGGATGACTGTTACCAGGATACGTATAGCAAAGCGCCAGCGGATGGCTCTGCGGTAACCGGGCCTGCTTCCTGCCCCCGGTCGTTGCGCGGCGGCGCGTTCCACGACAATTCAGACGGCCTGCGCTCCGCTAGCCGTGGTAGGTTCGACCCCGTCAACCGCAGCTTCAGTATCGGTTTTCGAGTGGTGTGCCGCCCCCATCAATGAGCACTGGTCCCTGATTGCTGTTCACTGTTTTTGCTTTAATGCCTGCGGGCGGCTTTCCTCAGAACCATATTGCGCAAGCGCCAGGTGTTGGCATGTTTTGCATGATTTATCCATGCGTATATAGACGCATTTAACTGTGCATAACTAATATGACCGTTGCGCCAGTTTTCATATTGGTGATGCAAATGTCGGGTGGCATAACGTGCCTTGCGCGCTTTAAGTTTTTTGTGGTCAGGATAAACCACCATACCCAGCCATGGAGTACCGGTGTGCGTGGGGGCAACCTGACATGAGTTATTATGTATTTTTAGTCGAAAACGTGTCAGGCGTTCAACGATGGCTTTCTTGAATTGCCACAGTTCGGTTTTACTGTCAGAGAAAAGTGCAAAGTCGTCAACATAGCGTAGGTAGGCTTTGCAGCGAAGTTCCCGCTTTATAAAGTGATCAAACGGGTTCATATAGCAATTCGACCAGAATTGTGAGGTCAGATTTCCTATGGGTAGTCCACGTGACCTGCAGCAAGCCAGCAGATCATCGCCGGGGAAATATTGCATGGTGTAGTCTTGCTTTGTTCCCGTGTATCCCGATTCCAGAATCGTATTTATAAGCGGGTTCAACGTAGGATCTGGCAGCGTCTTCTGCAATATGGTTGTGAGCACGGCATGATCTATAGAGGCGAAATGTTGCTGTATGTCGGCGCGCAGCACCCAGGCATATCTTCCGCTGAATTCTTGAAACCTGTTGATTGCAGCGTGAGTGCCTTTTTTGCGCCGGTTGGCGTAACTGTCGTGAATAAAGGTTTTTTCGAACGCAGGTTCTATCACCTGACACAGAGCATGATGCACAATCCGGTCTTTAAATGGTGCGGCGCTGATTAATCTTAACTTGGGGGCCTTGATCGTAAACTGGCGGTAGGCACCGGGACGATACGTGCCGCAACTGATTTGTTCCTGAAGCATTAACAAATGATCGGTTAGTCGTAATTCAATGGCAGCAGTAGCATCTTTCCCGCGCTTGCCTTTTGCGGCATTATGGTATGCAAGTAATAGATTTTCCCATTTCACCACTTTTTCTAACTGGGTGACAACCATGGCTGAATCCCTGATTATTCAAACTAGAATGTTTGATTTACCGTGCAGTGTCACATTCAAACGCTGTGAATGAGAGCTTGTCATTCGGTTTGCAACAAGGCGCAGCTCGCAGGCAATGGCTGTCCCCTTTTCAAGAGCTGCAACGTAGTTGCGGGCCGAATGCCGAGCTCACGAAGTGGCGGTCGACTAAAGTGCGAGGTTTAATCAATTAGAACGTTACTAGTAACCTTATTGCGAATTTTCTTATAAATCAGATCACTTTAGTTGACCGACTCATTTATGGCGATTGACTGTTACACTGCACTAGATTGGCTCTTGCCGAAAGGTGAGAAGTTTCCCCGTAGTTACAGATTTACTTTAACCCATCGGATCATGGGAGCTGCCCTTGATTTGCAGGATGCATTGATCAAAGCCGAGGTCAGTCGTGGTCGTCAACGATATATAGATCTATGTTCGGCAGATGCGCACTTATCCAGATTACGGGTGTATCTCAGGCTTGTGCATAAATGGCATTGGTTAAGCCATGGGCAATATGAACACGTCAGCAAAATGCTGTTAGAGATTGGGCGTTTGCTTGGCGGCTGGATCAAATCTTCGGGGCGATAATACTGGATGACACATTATTGAATAGATTCCTTAGTAACAGGTTGCTAAAAAAGTAGTGGCGGTTCCGGATACGTTAGCACCTGGGGAACCGCCAATGGTCTTATATGCCCGAATCCGGTGAGATTGCGGACAGGACTAGCCCGCGCCATCTTTCCTCAGTTCACCTCGACCGTCGAGAGCGTGTCGCGAGCAGTATTTCCGGAACCAAAGCCGCAAGGCTTTGGCCGACAGGAAAACCGATCCTGTCAGAACCGGGAGCAGATGTGGGCGGCACACCACTCGAAAACCGATATTGTTGTTGCGGTTGTCGGGGTCGTTTCTATTACGGTTAGCGGAGCGCAGGTTGTCTGAATTGTTGTTGAACGCGCCGCCGCGCAACGACCGGGGGCCGATTCCGGGTAACCCTGCTGCGGTGGACTGCAGCAAGTCCAGTTTACACTGAAACAATGGTAAAAAAATCGAAGGGCGCTACGCGCCCTGGCCGCAAACGGCCTGTCAGTGAACAGCAATCAGTGATCAGTGCTCATTGATGGGGGCGGCACACCACTCGAAAACCGATATCGTTGTCGCGGGAGTCGGGGACGCCTCTAAAACGGAAAGCGGAGCGCAGGTAGCCTGAATTGCCGCTGAACGCGCCGCCGCGCAACGACCGGGGGCCGTTTATGTCGTCTTTTTGATCGTCAAGGTCGACACACCACTCCCAGACATTACCGCCCATATCCAGTGCGCCACAATCGGCCATGCCTTGTGGAAATATTCCTACTGCACTGGTGCGTTTTATAGCTTCATAACTGAAATTACCGTGGACATAGGCTTTAGGCTCGCCAGCCCACGGTGTTTCCTTGTTTTCTTCTCCTGTGTATGCGTGTAGCCACTCAGCGTCGGTAGGTAAATCTATGCTACCGCCGGCAATGGGTAGCTGCACACTTTGGGTTAACCATCGACTAAACGCACGCGCTTCATACCAGTTAACTGTGTCTCTCGGGGCAGTCGGATCAATCCAGGTGGGTGACCCTGGGTTGAAATCTTTGCGTTTGTTATCTAACCAATACTCTGGCATCTCATAAGCGCCCGAATTAACGAATGCCTGATATTGCTGGTGAGTGATCAAATATTTAGAGATATAAAAAGGTGCATTACCCGTGATGTTAACCGGCAGCCACTGTAGTTTCGGCACTCCGTTGTCATCTACGCCGACACCATTGCGTGTATCCCACCCCATAGCACCGAGTATTAGATAGAGCTCGTTCAGGTCTTCTGGCGAATCAATCTGTGTTAACGCGTTTTCACAAGTCAGACGTAATTGTTGTGCCCATTTTGAATCAGTGTGATCGGTGCAGTTTTCGCCAAATGCTATTGCATAACAGTCAGCCAGTAACAAAGCAGCGTTACTGTTGTGGCGAATGGCAGATTTTTCTAGAGCTGGAGACAGCTGATCAAGCGATGAGATTTTTCGGTCTAGTCCACTGGTTTTTATTTCCCGAGCGAATAGAAAGCCCAGCATGCGACGCCAGTCTCTGTTATTTGCATATTGCTTAATGGCCTCATCAAGTGGTTTTTCGATGGCGTACCATCGTTCTGCCGCCAGAAAATCACGAAAATTCTGATGATAGAATTCTGCCGTGCCATCTGACCGGCTAACAAGCAAGCCGGTTTCTTCAAGCAACTCGTTGAGTCTTTCCTGCACATCAGCAGCGCCATGTTCAGTTGCAGGGTTATTGTCCCCGTAGTCTGCTAACACTCTTCTCAGATACTCAAATGGTGCGGATGCCATCGGGGATATCAGGGGTGTTTCAGAATCACGGCCTTGTTGCATGCCTAAGGCGATAGCTTCCAGTCTCCAGCGAATACGTTCCTGCTGTTTTTCGCTATGTTGGAAGCGGCTGTAAAGAATTTGATTGGTAATGCTGTCAAAAAGATGATGGATGTCTTGCGGGAGCCTTTTACCTTCCTTGAATTTAACGCAGATAGATGTAAGCAGCAGTGGATTATCGCGCAGGGTTGTAAGCTCTTTTCGTTTGTCGAGTTCAGTGATTAGCTTATCGATATATTGCCCGGCGACGCCGGCATCTGCTGCGGTATACCAGCGATGGATGAACAGGTGCTGCAAAGGACGGTTTAACGGCAGTAACTGCACCCCGGGCATGGGCAGACGTTTTTGTTGAGTGGTGGTTAAACCGTAAGGGCGGCTGGTGAGCAGAATTCGATTCCCTGGTTTGCCCCAGTCTGGCAATGCCTGTGCAAGGCCGGTTAACAGGGCGTTCCGCGGGTACCGTTGTATTTGGTCTGTGCAGCTTTCTTCCGGTACTTCATCTACCCCGTCGAGTATAAGCATTAGGTTGCCGGCGTCGAGGTTGGCTTTGAATTGAGCCCCGCTCAGGTGTGCAGGGCCTGATGAATCAAGCCAGTCAATCAGGCATTGCTCAAGCTCGCTTTTAGTCCAGTGCTGGTTACCGTGTTCGCATTGCATCGTTGACCATAGATCGCGTAGCCTGATTAATACCGGGAGCCGGCGGGAAAGGTCCGGGGGAAGGGTTTCCACGGGTATCGGGTCCTGGTCAACCCACCCATCTATTCGGGTAGGAACTGCGCCGTTGGCGATTGAATGTGTCAGCCATTGACAAAAAATTGATTTCCCGCTGCCCGGATGGCCACACAGGTACAGTGAATCGGACGCTAGTCTATCCATAACCAGGTACTCCGTCTCTCTTTGTGACAAGCGTAGGACGTCAGCTGAGTCGAAGGGGTCTGGCGAGTCGGGGGCTTGAGTAATAGCGGGAACATAGATTTCGGGTAGGCTGCACGGCAGTGATTCTTTTGCGTCAGATGCTCCTAACGGTTCTATATGTGCAGTGTTTTCTCTCAGGGTTTGCAGGTAAAGGGTCGGTATCAATGGCCCTTTATCTGTCTCTTTTGAGAAAGCGGTGTTTACAATCGGGGTATGACTTTTTTGTAGCTTTGCAGCGAACCCTTCGATATCACCTTTCAGTTGCTTAATGAATGATTCATCTGAGTCGAACTCGAATGAAGCTTGTAATCCGCGCCCCTGATCATCTTTAAAGGTATCAAAAAAAGATTTTACCCCTTTTAGCTGATTTGAAAATTGGTCTATCTCGCCGTCTGATTCAGGGTTATAGCTGGGGTCACGTTTGTCACGGTAGATCCAGATGGGGGGGGAAGATTTTGATTCAAGTGCATTGTGGTATTCCCATAGCGTGCCGGTTGGTTTATTGCCTGCACCATTGGCTTCAAAGCTGCCCGGTGCGAGTTCGGTACCGATCCGTTTACCAAATATAAAGATGCAGGCAGCGCATTTCGACGGCGGTGTTGCACCGTGAATGAAAGCGTTTTGTGGCGTAAGCCGGGCGTCACGAGAGTGCGAGTTATGCCGCCACGATACGGCATCAAGTTGGAGGCTGGCATCCAGCAGCCTGCTGGAATTTAATTCCCGAACAAGATCAATTGCACGTTGGTGGAGTGGATCTACATCGACTGGTGACCCAATGAATAGTTCAATGACTTTTTGTGTCCGTCTGCCCACTATGAAATGCCTGTTGGTTTGAAATAGTGCGAATGTGTAAATGCCCGGTAATCTCTAATGGCTCATTTGCATCACTGACAATGGTTTTTTCGCGACCTAAACCTTAGAATCGAATTTGAGTGCAGTATAACAACGGAGTATAAATGGAGTATGTATTTCAGTTAGTTTGGGTGTTTTTTAGCCTGTTTTTGTTAGTTGCAGCCAGTTGGCTGTTACTTCGTGGACATTTTGATAGCGATAACCGCTTTGTCTACTACCGATTTTTCACCGTTTATGTAGCACTGTTCTTTGCAGTGTTGATGGTTGGCATTGGTTTGGATTCATGGAACCGGCAAACACGGGTGTCCAAGGTTTCTCACGAGCAATCTCTCAAGTTTTATTCCGATACTTCCGTCGAACTACAGAGCAAGCTTGCCAGTGTTATCGATATTCAAAGGGACACTAATGAGGTAGCGCATGCTTCCCAAAAAATTCTGGGAAACCTGCTGCAAGAAACCCGTGATACTTCTGTTAAGACCAACCAGTTTCAGCTGCAGTTGCTGACGGAATTACCAGAGAATGAAAAAAATATTATAAAAGAAATTCGAAAATTATCTAGTGCAGGCTGTAGCCAGTCCGCGGGCGAGGAACTCGTGAGTGGTAGGTGGCCTATCGATGTGTGTTCCCCGAAAAGTTCAGGCCTTGCAAGTGATTGGTTGCCGGTTCTGGTTGAATTAGCGTTTATCAATGGAAGGCTGACTCAGAAGATCGCTATGTCAAACCTGAAGCCTCCACCCGCTTCAGAGCCTGAGTTGGGCAGCCTGCTAGACACACTTAGTAGTGACTCAACATGGGTATTGACGCCGGAGACCTGGCGGGAGTTCGCACAGGAACATCTAGACCCCGGATACCAGATAACGCTGTTATTCCGGACACCTGCGTTCAAATTGGGCCAACCATTGACGCATTGTGAGTGCGGAACGGACCGCTGCCAGGCGCCTGTGCTGGGTAGCGACGAGGCTATCGGCGAAGCGCTTTCCTGGATCGACGAAAGAAAACAGAGCGGTGACTTAATTGCGCTGATAGCCATAGGAAGACACGATGCGATTCCATACTACGGTGGAGACAACCGTGAATTGGCAAAACGTCGAGCGAAGTGTGTTGTGGATATGCTTAACGTAGTTGATATACCGGTTGAGTATGGGGCTGCCGGCAATAGGTATAGTTGGACCGCATCGACTGATCAAAGTATGCGTGAAGATCGCAGTGTCGAGGTTTATGCGGTCTATTTAGAAGCTAGTAGAGAGGACTCGAAGTGAACGATCAGCGATCTGGTTTGATATCCTATATACACAATAAACCACTTAATGTATTAAGCGAAGACAAGTTGAGGCGTAAGCACGCTGTTAATTATGTGATGTCACTTGTTACAGCGGATAAACTGGTGGGTGAGAGTCTTTTTCTGGTTGCACCAACGGGTAGTGGCCGAACTTCTACATTAAATTTCATTGCTCAGGAAATTGGTTCATTGGAAACTGATGGCCGAAAAGCGAAAGCTGATCTTAGTGGTGAAAAAGGTGGCCGTAAAGCGCCGGCTAACATCCTGTTGAGATTTGACTGTAGTTACTTGAATAAAACAGGTGACTCCTTCGCTTATCTGGTAAGAAGGGTTTTTAAACATATTGTTGACGATCCGGTTCTAAGACAAAGTTTGTTAGTTGAGCAACGAAACTATCGATATGGAAAGAAAGAACATATTGTCGAGAAAATATTTTTCCCGGATGTAGAAGATAAACGTATTCAAAAGGTGCTAGCCAGTCACCTGGGTGAGGACAGAGATGTTTTGTCATTGATGGAAAGTCTGACATTTATTAATCAATTGACCGAAAAGTCTCAGTGGGTCTTGCTTATCGATAACTACGACAGACTAAATGATAGCGTTAAGAAAGATATGAGGGAAAGCCTGGAGCGACTACATGGGAAACTACACAATATTATCTCTGTGATAGCGGTAGATCCTGGTGGTCGGGCTGGCTTTATTTCCAGAGCAAAGGTTGAAGAGAACGGATATAGAGCTAGGGAACCGTTGAATGTGCCGTCGATAGTCGGGAATTATCAAGGCATATATCGTAGTTACATTAGAGAACAAATTGTTGATGCAGGCCTGGTTTTCAGGGACGACTGGGTTGAGATGTTGAGTGATTACTTTGGGGATGATATCTATGCTTTAAAGATGTTTCTTAATAGTTTGTTAGTTTACCCGTCTTTTGATTTCAACAACATTAAGCCGTCCTTTTTTGGGTATTTGAATTACAAGGAAAGAAATCAGAACACACGAAAGGAAGAGCATTTTTCGAGGTTGGGTAGTTTGTTGTTGTTAAAGCAAGAATTCCCGGATTATTTTGAAGAAATCAGTAATCGAGGTGAACCAGGCTATTTGAAGTTTATGACAGATGTTTTTGAGCCGAAGGATGAAGCCAGAGGGGAAGTGAAGTTTTTGCAAAAGCATTTTAAATTGGACGGTAGCGGCTTATCCCATCCATTTTTTAGAATGAGGGATGCAGCACCCTACTTAACACTGAGATTTATACCCAGGGAATTGAGCTGGATTGAAAAAAAATTGCTGGATTGGTTTGATAGAACTGCTAGTGATGGGGCCAGTTTCTACAGCAAATTGAATGAAGAATATACCAATCTCAGTGCAAGTGTGATTGAAAATGAGCTTGAGAGGGTTTTAATTGAAATAGGGGACTTTGAGAAGAAAAAATATGACAAGCTGGAGCATGCCCAGCTTATATATTGGGTTGCCGAAGCGCTGTTCACATCTTTTGAAGAGCTAACTAAAAAGAAGAAAACAAGCGCAGAAATTTCCAATGCACCACACCTGCTAGAAGATTTCCATAAAACGCTGGATTTGGCGAAAGATCTAATCGATAGTTCCATTGAAAAGCTAGGTACTGAAAATAACAGCGGTAGTAGCGGCAAAGAGGGATTGGAAAAAGAGGTCTATTTAGGCTACCTCGGCTATTTGCTTAATCAAGCGCGTTTTCTTTCAGCTCGTATATATCTGGCTAGAAATGAATTCGAAAGCGCGAAGAATAGTAATGGCCAAATCAATAAAAATTTAAGGTCTTTTATCGATAACAGTCAATTTCGTAATGCGGTTTCAAAACTTGATACTGCAATTGATTCGAAGAAGGGTGGTGAATCTATTGGGGGCGTAGAAAAGAGTAAATACGATTTGTTTATTAGCCATCGGAACGACACGCTAGATGTTTCGATCGCCTATGATATTTATCATTCTTTAAAAAAGCGTTGCGGTAAAAATATAAATATATATTTCTACAAAGAGGTAAATAGATCAGGTGTTCCATGGCGAAATGAACTGTGGGAAGCACTCGGGAACAGCGCATCGTTTTTACTGATTTTAAGTGAACGTTATCTCACGTTAAAGGAGGTAGAGGACCGCGAAAACTGGACTCATGCCGAGGCTGCAGCAGCACGTCAGGGGAACTACCTGAGAGCGGCTCCTTTATTCTGGACGTATATTAAAGACGAGGCAGAAGCAGATTTCTTGAAAGATGACTATCCCTTGTTTTCCTGGCTGAAAAATTATCAGTCGCCCGGAAATATAGATTGTATTAAGCCAGAACCAAAACGTTTTGCGTCAAAGGATACCAAACGCGAAATGGAACGCGATTTTAAAGAAAAAGTGGCAGAAAATGTGGAAAATATATCTCGTAAAATAATTCAAGAGCTAGGTATCCCGGAACAGAATGATAGTAGTCATTCTGAGTGAGAATCGCGGTCAATCAATCGCCGTGAACTACAGTTGGCGCAGCGTTTTCAATTCTGATCTCCAACTAACTGCCAAGCGAAGAGTCGGGATATATTCCCACAAAGATCATTGTTAAGAATAGGATAATTATATATGGATGATTTAAAAGTCGACAAATCCGATCTTTTCAAAAGCATAGGTAAAGATCTGGAGCTAAAGCAGGAAATTCTTGAGTTGGTTGAAAAGGATAAGCAGCACTATGACCAGCGGTCAGGTAGTACTGGTATGGACGATCTGTTGTCTTTCCCGGGCAATGGACTGGAAACACTAGATAGCAGCAGTGCTGATATCGACATTTTGTCGATACAGCTGGGACGTGCAAACCCTGATAGCATCAATCGATTATTGAATGATAATGTTTTTGATGACGACGCCAATCAGGAAGCGATAGTCAGAAAGAAAGCGCGACCCGTTATAAGGGTGATCGACGGTGACCTTCATAAGCCGGATATTCAAGCAGAGACACTAAGAAACCGTTTATTTGGTGTCTACCATCAGAACATTGTCAAAACGTTGCCTTCAATAGGGCGAATAGAAGTTACGGGTCACAATAAGTTTGACTGGCTTGGAACCGGATGGATCGTCGATGACGATATCATCGTAACAAACCGACACGTATGCAGTGCTTTTGGTTTCAGGTCCAGGCGCACGTATCAATTTCGTCGCAACTTTCTGGGTGACGAGATGACGGCCCGTATTGATTTCAATGAAGAATTTAGAAAACCGGAAAGTCAGTCTAATGAGAATATGGAATTTTCCTTAAAAGAGATACTGTATATCGAACCGGACGGCGGTCCTGATCTGGCATTTCTTAGAGTGGTGTGGCACGACAACAATAAAAAAATATCGCCAATTGTTCTGATGCAGGATGCGATTGATCCGGACGCCGAAGTCGCTGTTGTTGGTTATCCGGCACGGGATAGTCGTACGCAAATACAAGACGAAATGGATAGAATATTTGGCAATATTTACGACGTGAAAAGATTTGCGCCCGGTCGAATTATGAAGTTGGCTGAAGATCGTGGATTACTGGTCCATGATTGCACCACACTGGGTGGGAACTCCGGTTCTACAGTATTTGATCTCAGTTCTGGCAGGGCTATCGCGCTGCATTTCAAGGGTTCTGAAGGGGTGGGGAATGTTGGTGTCACTGCCGCTGTTGTCAGAAATCGGCTTGACCATCTCAATACTGGTCACACGGTGTCTGGTCTGAGTGGCAACACCGTTGACAATGCGGTAGAAGAATCTACACCAGAACCGGAATCTCTTAGTGACAGAAAAGGCTACAGTGAAAAATTCCTTGGACCTGGGCTTAAGTTACCCTCACTTTCAGACACTTTGGAAAATAGTGTAGTACCGGTTGAGGGCAGAGATGATGGTTTATTAAATTACCAGAATTTCTCACTCAAGCTGCACACGAAACGACGAATGCCGTTTTACTCAGTCGTCAATATTGACGGCAAGCAGCTTCGCAGAATACCGAGAGGTTCAGATGCATGGTACTTTGATCCAAGAGTTGCCAGAGAGCATCAGTCGGGAAACGAGTTATACAAAGGAAACCCGCTTGATCGAGGGCATCTGGTCAGGCGACTTGATCCCGCGTGGGGACGTAGCAGAGCAACGGCAGAAAAAGGCATCGAAGATTCTTTTTTTTACACTAACTGCGTTCCTCAGCACCAGACACTGAATCGAACCTGGTGGCTGGGTCTTGAAGACTACATTCTGGATAAGTTGAGTGAAGACAGTCTTAAAGTCACCGTGTTTTCCGGTCCAGTGTTCGACAAAGACGACGAATTATACCGCGGCGTGAAAATTCCGAATGAATTCTGGAAAATCGTTGTTGTTGCTGTACCAGGCACGGGGCGCAGACGAAAGTTATCTAGCTCCTGTTATCTTCTCAGTCAGCGCAGCCTTATTGATAATCTTGAATCAGTATTCGGCCAGCACAGAGGGTATCAGGTAGAGCTCGGGTTAATTGAAGAGCGTACCGGACTGACTTTTGGTTCATTAATGAATACTGATGTATTGGCACTACAAGCGGATGAAGAGTTTGTTACCGATCACCGGTTGAATACCCCTGTTCGGGTAAAGCCACTGATGGATTATGACGATATTCTATTGCAAATTACGAGTACAACCTAGTGTTGCCGGTAGAGATACCTAACATTGGCCAATCAGGATTACAGCCGCGATCAACTTTTTGGCTATACTAAATTGTGGTTAATTAGCTACATGATGAAAAGGAAGTAGTGTTATGCACAAGTTTGACGAGCTATATGTGATATCAGATACCCATTTTGGTGGTGAGAAAAACGGTGGGTCCAACTTTCAGGTATTCGACCGTGGTGATCGATTATCTGCTTTTGTAAACCATATCACTGCATCGAACCCTAATAGCGAAGTAGCACTTGTAATCAATGGTGATTTGATCGACTCACTGGCAGAGCCCGATATTAATGGCTATGTAGCGCTGGATGAGAACGCTGCCAGGAAAATGATGCAGCGATTATACAATGATCCGTCTTTCAAGGATGTATGGGACAGCCTTGGGCGGTTTATCAAGACTGAAAACAGGCATCTTATCATCTTGCTGGGCAACCATGATATTGAGCTCGCGTTACCTGTGGTCGAGCAATCAATGCGGCAACACCTGGCTGGCAATTCAGGAGATGTGCAGGCAAGAATGCATTTTTATACACATGGAACAGGCTATCGATGCGCTGTCGGTAGCGCTGAGATCTATTGCACCCATGGGAACGAATATGATGACTGGAACTGGGTTGATCAACATAAGCTAAGCCAGTTGGCCAACGCGATGTCCTCGGGAAGGTCCGTCCCGCAGGATGACTGGACTCCAAACGCTGGTACCCGTCTTGTGGTGGATGTGATGAACCATGTTAAGAAACGGTTCCCGTTCGTTGATGCGCTAAAGCCTGAGACCGCAGCAATTGCAGCAGTCCTGCTTTCGCTCGATACCGAGCTATTCAAAAAAGTGGACTTGCGTAGCGCACTGCCCATTTTCCGGAGCAAAAGCCGCGGTAAAGCGATGACAAGCCGAATTTTAAGTATAGAGGGCACGGGTGGTCTGGGTGATATTGAGGTTGAGGCTGCTGATCTGTCGCAGATACTGGGTGCTAACCTGTCTGAGCTTATCGAGAGTGAAAGCTCTGAAACGGATTCACTGAAACTAGCGATTGACGCCCTTGATTCTGATGACCAATATAATGAAGGGCTCGATGACTCGGTAGAAGTACTTGGTTGGAGTGATATTGTTGCGGGCGTACTACGACTAAAATCAGAGCATGAAGCACTTAGGCATGCGCTTAAGGATTGGGTGAAAGATGGCAAAACATTTGATCCCCTGAACGAAGACGATGATTACTTCAAGCATCTGCAAGACAAAGTTGGTAACGATATAGACTTTGTCATTACGGGTCATACGCACCTGTGTCGCTCTTTACCGATGCACCGTGGTGCACACTACTTTAATACCGGTACCTGGATCAGACTACTAAAGTTCACAGTAGCCTCTGTCGACGATAAAGTTGCCTTCAAGAATGAGATCTGGCCCGCCCTCCGAAGTGGAAGAATGGAAGATCTCGACACGCTGAACATTGCCTCAGACGAAGGTGGCAAAACCCCTTTACGGTATGATCGAACAAACACGGTGCATATTTGTGAGAAAGACGGCAAGGTCACCGGTTCGCTTTATCAAGTAGAAGACGATGGCGATGGGCAGGTAAAGCTTAAGCTAGAACCACATACTAAGACTGTGGAGGCGCGTTAGAGATGTCTGTGTTCGATCAGATAAAGCTAGAGGTAGTGCGACCTGGCCCCTCGAATAATCAACTTCTTTCACCTCTTACCCAATACATGGCTTTGTGTGGTGAAAGTGCGCCAACGACTTTTTCTATTGGCCTTGAACATCATGAGCTGTTAAGCAAGCTTAGCCGGCTCCGCTATATTTCACAGTCGCGTTCGGCGATTGGCACTGAATCGGCCCAGGTTCCCGATTCAATCCGGCAGTCGACTGTTGCCGAGCTGGGTAAGGATATGTCAGCTATTCTAGCCTCGTTAAAGCCGCTACTTGTTGAGGAATGGAAAGCATTGGGTGCTGCCCGTGCAAAAGCTGATCTATTGTCGGATCAACAGCGTCGTCCCAAGAGTTTTGTCCATGTGCGTTTGGTTGCCAGTGGGTCCGAGTTTTCGATTCTTCCTTTTGAGCTATCTACCGCCCCTGAGGCCTCGCCGGGGGAAGGTGGTGATTGGTTGCTTGATGCACGCCTTCCGGTTGTACTAACCAGGGAGGTGAGGAAGTCAGTTTCCGGACAAGTGTCCTGGAAGCTCGATAGACCCCCAAGAATACTAATCATCATAGCCTCTCCTGGCCAGGCAACAGTTCCCGCTCAGCGCCATATCAACGTAATAACCAAGGCAATGGAACCGTGGATAGGGTGGCCAAAGAATGAATTTAAGCTTGATAATGCGGGGGTAAAAAAAGGAAGACTAGAGGAGTTCGAAAAAAGTGTACACATTCTGCAGAACGCCAGCATTCAAAAGATTCGGCAGAAATGTATCGAAAATGAATACACCCATGTACATATTCTAGCTCACGGCGGTAGTTATCAGTTTTCGTCGGACGAAAGGTTCGGTGTCGTGCTATGTAATGATGAGGATCATCAAAAACCCGAGGTTGTCAGTGGCAAGCGGTTGGCAACGGCACTAACAAGTCAGGGGGCAGGAGGGCAGCAAAAATCGATACCGAAATTTGTATGCCTGGCTACGTGTGACTCTGGTAACGCTGGTTCGGTTTACGCTCCCGGTGGCAGTATTGCGCATGATATGCATGTGGCGGGGATACCATGGGTCATTGCATCTCAATTTCCACTGACTAAGCGTGGATCGATAATAATGGCACGTCAGCTTTACACCGGCATTTTGCGGGGCGATGATCCAAGATCTGTCCTGCATGACGTGAGAAGAGATTTACTAATTGATTCCGAGAGAAACCACGACTGGGCTAGTATTATTGCGTATGCTTCGTTTGATGATAAGTTTGATGGTGATGTGCATGAGACCTATCAGTTGCAGTCCCGTAGAAGAATTGAAACTTCTTTTGGTCGGATAGATAATCTTGAAAGTAATGCAGATAGCATCGGAGAAAAGGATATCCAGGCTGCTGAAAGCATAAGGGATCGTTCTCTAAAAGATGCACGCCTCACACTTGTAGACTGGAAAACCAGATTGCCACCAGATTCCGATAGCTTAATGGAAAGTAGGTCGCGACGAAGTGAATACCACGGTATGTGTGGTTCTAAGAGTAAGCGGGAAGCATTGATGCACGTGGCTCATATGGAGACACTTAAGAAGTATCGTAGTAAAAATACGAAGCAGATTTTAGATTTAGAAACTCAGGCAAAGTCACAACTAAACCGATCACTGGCTTTTTATCTTAAAGGGGTCGAAGAACAGGCTTTTGATAGCACTCGTTTTCATTGGACAGCCACCCAGGCACTCAGCCTGATGGCGATCTTAGATAAAGAGCCAGACATATTTTTATACCAGATGACATTAAATCATGCTGAGCGGCAATCGTTAATAACGAATGGAACTGACTCTGCCTGGTGCCATGGAACGCTGGCGGAGCTTGTAATTTTGGGACCATACCATGAGCAGGGAATTTCAAAACGGGCGATATCTAAGAGAGTGAAAATGGAGCTCGCTGAGAAGACTAAATTTCACTGTATTGAATTAGTAGAAAAGTGCCCTGTTGACGCATTCCCAATTGAATCAACTTATCGGCAATTTAAACGATATAAAAATATTGACTTATGGAAGAAAGAATATTGGAACGATGCAGTGGTGGAAGGTATCTCAGAGCTAAAAAAGGGGCTTTCTTTCAGTTCATAGTCCTACTGTTGTGATTCGCGGGCATTACCCCTTACAGAGGCCCGGAGTTAAGCTAATTGCGGCAGTGGCGAAACTGTACCTACTTCTGTTATTGTTTACGGAGATCCTTTCTACTACGACATAGTTCAATGAAAAAACACTACCGCAAGCGAGATGATCAATTTGTTATCGCCGTCCAACTCAATTTGGAAACAAGCGGCGTTCAATACGAAAAATGGGGTGGCAAACAGCAATGTAGCGCTGGCGACTGGATTGTTGAGAACCAGGGGGAGTGTTACACGATTACAGCGGACAGTTTTGGCAAAACCTATCATTGTGTTTCGCCGGGCGTGTATAAGAAAATAGCTGACGTGACAGCTGAACAGGCCTCTGGATCTGGAAGAATCGAAACTAATGAGGGCATAACCCACTACTCTTTGGGCGATTATATAGTTCAAAACCGGGGGGACAGCAGAGATTCTTATGCGGTAGATAGAGTGCTATTCGAAAAAATGTATGTTGCAATCGAATGATCAATATATTTTGTTGTTTAGCTTGATCTCTCGGCGCAGCAAGTCGAGTACCGCGTCAATTAGCTCCGAGCTTGATTTTGCCCATGAGCAGGCACACCGAATTCCCGATGGCAGATTGAAGCTAGTTTAGTAATTCCTGCGTCTATGACTTCAACCGAGGGATTGGCGAAGCACAGGCGTAAATACTGTGTAGCATCGGGTTGCAGCGACCATTCATGGCCGGGGTTTATGGCGACACCTTCGGCTTCGGCGATAGTGGCCAGTGCTTTGGTATCAACCACAGCGGGTAATTTTACCCAGAGAAATATGCCACCCGGCGGGGATGCGTATTCGGCGTCAGTGCCGAATTCCCGATCAATTGAATTGCACAGCGTGTCTAGCTTGCGCTTCAGATTTTTATTCAGGTTACTGACGTGTTGATCAAAGTGTTCTGTGCAGTATTCTGCCAGCAGCATTTGTTCAAGTGCGCCCGAGCCGGCATCTGTTTTAAGAGAAAGCAATTGTCCCATTAGCGACCAATTTGCAATGGTATAACCAACTCGCAGGGCAGGGGCAATGGTTTTCGAAAAAGAACCAACGTGCACTACTCTTGAAGTGGTATCCATCGCATAGAGCGACGGGGGTCTTTCACCCGCCCACACCAGATCTGCATAGCACTCGTCTTCGAAAATCACTGTGTCGTATTCTGTCGCCAGATCAATCAGGTGCTGGCGGCGTTGTAGACTCATGATGGTGCCGGTGGGGTTATGCACTGTGGGAATTGAATAGATATACGCTGGCCTAATTCCGCGTTGCTTCAGGTCGGCTAGTTTGTCTGCAAGTTCAGTGGTGATCATGCCGTCGTTGTCTACGCGGACCGATACCATGTTCACGCCAAGACGGTTAAGGCGTGACAGCACCCCGCCATAATTGGATTCTTCAACGATGACAGTATCACCAGCTCTTACTAATGCCTCGTTGATTAGATCTATAGATTGCAGAGAGCCTGAATTAATTAATATATCATCGCTTGTGCAGTCTATTTCCGCATAGGATTTTAGCTTTTTTACTAAAAATTCGCGCAGCGCCAGATACCCTTGCGGGCCACTTTCAAGTGCGTAGGTTGCAAGGGTTTTACCCTCGCGTTGTAATACACTGGTACAGGCCTGCGTGAGCAGGTCAATGGGCAGGGAGTCAGGGTCGTTGTGGCCGCCAACGAAGTTGTATTGTGGAAATTGGCGCCACGGGGCATTGGCAGGTGGTGGAAGGTCTTTGTTGATTGATTGTCTGAAGTCGAAACTCACGTGCTGCATCCCCCTTGGTTTGGTGGGAGTATAGCGAACCTTTGATTGATAGAACACACTCAATTAAGAGCGGTCTGATGCGGTTGTAGAATTGCAATAGCACGGTGCTTTATTTGGACGAAAAAAAAGCCTGCAGAAGATCTGCAGGCTCTTTTGTCAAACAAACACCAATCTAGTGACGGTGTTTTTTAGTCAGACGACTCAGTGTTACTTAACACCTAAAGCACGGACAGTAGCCATGTTCAGGTACCGATCAACTGGAAGTCCTTTGGCGCGTTGGAAGGCGTTTACAGCAGACATAGTGTCAGAACCGATAGTGCCGTCAATTGGACCTGGGTTGTGACCGGCTGCCTGCAGTGCGTTTTGGATCTTCATGATTCGACCGCTGGTCATGTTGGTATCACAAAGGATCTCACGCCATTCCATGCTACCGTCGCTGACCAGTTTCTGACTGGTTACGTTCTTGTAGCGAGCTGGAATTTCAATGCGACGCTCACGAGCAGGAGTCGCTTCTTCTGTCACAGAAATTGTTTTGTATGTGGCAGGGACTGCAACGCGGCGAGTAGACGCAGGAGTTGCAACCACACGCTTTTGAACAGTGCGATACTCTGCAGGAATCTCAATAGTGCTGGTGCGAGCAGGAGTCTTCAGAACACGCTTCTGAACAGTTTTGTAGCTGGCAGGAATTTCAACCAGACACATAATTTCGCCAGACTGGGCATCGATCTTCTGAATAGGGCCGGCGCCTTTCTTCCAAACGCTATGTGCTGCCTTGTCTAGTATGCGAGTGCTGACAGTTTCATAGACAGCAGGCTTAGTCTGAATTTTTGTAGTGGCGGCCTTCACAAGAACTCTTTCAGTCACAGTTTTGTAAGTCGCAGGAACCACTTCCAGTTTTTCAGAAGCTTCGCTTGATAGAACACGCTTGCTGCCGGTTTTGAAGCTGGCAGGAATGACTTCAATTTTCTGTCCTGCTTCTTCTACCAACTGGCGGCTTGAAACTGTTTCGTATTTAGGTGGATTCCATATACGAGTGAAGCATTGGCCAGGTTGGGCGTTTGGTGGGGTAAGGCCCATTTCTGAGGAACTCATGCCACTGTGAGACATTGACCCGTTAGCTGCGCCCAGTGTTGGAAGCTTGGTGACGGCCGGGATTGAAACTGGAGCAGGTTTGGCAGAACCCATATCAGAGGAGCTCTTGCCACCGAATGAAGAACAGCCAGATAAGGCTGTTACGATAACTGCTACAGATGCCAGTGTGACAAATTTTCTAGTACTTTGGGGTTGACGCATTATTTTTTTTCTCCGAGTTCTGTGGTACTTAAGGATCTGCACCGCAGCTATGGTCTGGTCTTCAGATGGAATGTAAAACGATTAACTACAATTGCGCTTTGTAAGCGCAGGTGTTAATCGGATATCGGCAAGTCGTGACGGCACTTTGGCGCGAAAAATAATAAATTGTAAAATAAATGGCTTTAGTTTTTTTATGGCTTATTAAACAAGCGTTTTCGCTTGTTTAGGTGGGCTGGTTGCAGTGCGACACCACACCGTGTTAAAACGGTATGAAGCTAATTATTGAAGGAATGTATGGCACTTAAACGACTGGTTGTTGAAATGGGTATGGGCACCGATCTGCACGGGCAGGACTACACAAAAGCTGCCGTCAGAGCGCTGAAAGATGCGCTATGGCACAACTCATTGTCAGTGGTGCCGGCCTTGGGTTACCCGCGAGATGCCATGCATGTAGAAATTGAAATTGGCGTCGCGTGTCCAGAGAAGGTAGACAAAGAATCCGTAGCCGCTGTGTTGCCATATGGTCGTGGTATCGTCAACGTGGTGAAGGGGGGGCTCGATATCGTCAACGAGGACGGTACAAATACCACGGTTGTTGCCAATGCTGCTGCAGTGGTATATCTGGATGTCGATAGCGCGGCAGGGGCAGAGCAGTAATGGCCTTAAAGAGAATAATTCTGGAAATGGGGACCGGCAATGATCTGTACGGTGAAGACTATACAAAGGCAGCTCGCCGCGCGATACAAGATGCGTTGCACCACAGCTCCCTGATACTGTTCCGGTCTCTTGGTCTGGATAAAGAAAGTATGCAGATTACAGTCAGTGTAGGCGTGCAACACCCGGATCAGGTCGACGCTGAAGCGTTAAAAAAAGAAATCCCGTTTGGCACCGTTGAAGTCAAGCCGGAAGTGGGCGGGCTTAACCTTGCTGATACCGATAACGGTACCCTTACGGTAATTGCTACCGCTGGTATCGCAGTATTTCTGGAGTTGCCAGAATCGAAATTCACTTTGTAGTGACTGAATTCAAGAATCGTCTTGTTGCGATTCTTAGGTCATATTCGGAAGGCTGGTTTGAGCTAGCACAATGCTTAAGCAGCGCGTTTTCTCTGATAAATATTAAAACTAACACTTACCCGGTTTCCTGTGTTTCCTGGTAAATCAGAAAGATTGGGCTCAACCTCGTGAACCAGCCAGCCGGGAAATAAAATGAGTCTTCCTGCAACTGCTTCAAAATAAACCTCTGGCCAGCTATTCAGATTATGCGCTGCCGCTTCACTTAAAATTGGCGTAATCACTCTGGCTTGTAGTCGCGGATCACTAAACGAGATTCGACCGCAGTGCTCGGGTGCTTGCACGTAGTAGACGCCACTCCATAAAGTGTCAGGGTGAGAGTGGCTGCGGTTGTAGCCATTGCGGGGATTTATGTTGGCCCACATGCTATCTATTACGGGTTGATAGTCGGTGTGATAAAGCTGCTGATCAAACACACGCTGCGCCATCTCAAGAATCGTGTTGGTCAGTTCATTAAACTGTGGCTGTTGGTGCATATTAATGTCGCTGTGCCAGGATCCGGCCTGCCTGAAGTTCGACCTGCTAATACCTTCCGGGCTGGCTGCTTGCCACTGATAAATATTATCCAGTAGGTGGCGATTCAGCAGTTCGTGGTTGGTAACGTCCTTTGTGCATATCGGGGTTGGGAAATAGTATTCGTGTTTAACTAAATTGTGTTGAGCGTGATCGTTTGTCATAAGTTAAGTTACGGTTGCAGGGTTGATGCTCGGGAGGAAATATTTTCTATTCTACGACATTAGTGATCTGGTGGCAGCAGTGTCGATAATGCCCAATGAATCTGTTTTATTGCGTTCAGTATTTTTGTCACGGGGCGTTGCCCGATGCGGCTGGTTGAGTGAGCGGGGCGACTATGGATTCGTGGTGGAGTACTATCTAAAGTTCAACACGCAGAAAAAATTCACAGATGCCTTTCACGTTTAATAGCAAGCCCGGCCATCGGCCCAATGCACTGGTTGTTGGAGCCATGAATCTGGATGTTCTGGCGATCGCCTCGCAGACAGCACTCCCGGAAGAGTCCACCCCCGGGCACGTCACCACCAGCGCTGGCGGGGTGGGGCGCAATATCGCCGAGGGGCTATCCAGGCTAGGAATTAGTACCACGCTACTTTCTGCGGTTGGTGATGATGATGCTGGCCGCCAACTACTGTTGCATTGTCAGTCCGCTGGAATAAATACTAACCATGTCATTTCACTGGGAGGGGTAAATACATCGTCTTATGTGTCATTGCATGACCGGGATGGTGCCTTACTGTATGCGATTTCTGATATGAGTCTAATGGATCAATTTCGCAGTGATCAACTGCCGGGTCTTCGCCAACAATTATCTGATGCCGATATATGCGTGATTGATAGTAACCTGCCCCAGGAACTTATCAGTGACATCGCTGCTAACTCACAAGGTACAACCTTGGTTGCAGATGCTGTATCCGTGGCGAAATGTCAGCGACTGGTAAATGTATTGCCTGAACTAACGATACTAAAGGCGAACCGGCATGAGGCCGAAGCCTTGACAGGATGTGTTGCCGATACGCCATTGCAGTCGGTGATAGAAAAAACTTTGGCGCTTGGCCCTGAAACTGTCTTAATGACACTGGGTGAAGAGGGTGCTCTGCTGGCAACCCATAAGGAGGGCAGTTTGAAAATAACCCGCAGCGTATCACCGACGGCTGAAATAAAAAGCGTCAATGGCGCGGGCGATGCGTTAATGGCGGGTTTTTTGGCGGCCGTATTGTATGGGTATGACACTGACGAGCAATTGCGATGGGGCAAAGTGGCAGCGGGCTTTAGTCTTGCAACGCAGAATGCCTGCTCTGAGTTATTATCAGTTCATAGTATGCAATAATCACGGAGCTTAGCTCTATTATGAAAAAACAGAATTTGACCTATGAATCTTCAGCCGTTTGAAAAATACCTGTCACTTACCCCTGAAGTTAAGTCAGCACTAAATGACAACCTGCCAGTGGTGGCCCTTGAGTCCACAATAATTTCTCATGGCATGCCATACCCTGCCAATGTAGAAACTGCTCTGGCAGTTGAAGCCAAGGTAAGATCAGAAGGCGCTGTGCCGGCTACCATAGGTATATTGAATGGCCAGCTACACGCAGGGCTGAACCAGCAGCAGATTGAACAGTTGGGTAAAAATGGTCAAAAATCATTAAAGGTAAGTCGGCGGGATATACCATTTGCACTGTTAAGCAATAGCACGGTCGGCGCAACAACGGTTGCTGCTACCATGATAATTGCTGAACTTGCCGGTATCAGGGTGTTTGCTACCGGCGGCATTGGTGGTGTGCATCGTGGTGCTTCCGAAACTTTTGATATATCGGCAGACCTGCAAGAGTTAGCTAATACCAATGTGGCAGTTGTTTGTGCCGGAGTGAAATCTATCCTCGATATACAACTCACCAGAGAATACCTTGAAACTTACGGCGTGCCGGTGATTGGCTATCACACTGACTGCTGGCCTGCATTTTATACACGACGCAGTGAGCATATGGTCGACTACAACTTTCAGCACACAGACCAGATAGCTCAGGCGTTAGCTAATAAGTGGGCGCTGGGGCTCAATGGTGGTGCAGTGATCTGTGTGCCGGTTCCCGAAGCTTATGCTCAAGATGAAAAAGTAATCAACAACGCAATTGAAAATGCTCTGGAAGAGATGCAGGCTAAGGCCATCACAGGTAAAGATACAACGCCTTTCTTGTTAGCCAAAATAGCCGAAATTACTTCGGGCAGTAGTTTAGAGACAAATATTAAACTGGTGTTGAACAATGCGACTGTGGGGGCGAATATTGCGAAGGATCTGGTAAAGATAGATTCTTAGTAGCGTTTAAGAGAGCTGCAGTCGGGTTTGTATCAGTAGGTCTGTTATTTGTTTTCTTTCTCATGCCAGGCATTGCCCACGGTATTGGTGGCTGTTGATGTAACAGCACGTCTTCCATTGACAAATTCGCGGTAAAAGGTGTACATACCCATAGAAATAACAACCGCGGAGCCTGTCAGCGTGAGTGTGTCTGGGACCTCGGCAAATACAAAGTAACCCAATCCGATAGCCCAAATCAGGCTGCTGTACCTGAATGGCACTACGTAGGCAACCTCGCCGATACGCATCGCCATAACAATAAATTGATAGCCAATAAATAGAAAACACGCAGCCAGTGTTAAAAGAAGAACTTGATGTGCGTTAACACTCTGCCAGTTGCCTTGAGCGGTGGTGATTGCAAACCCTGCCGAAGTAATTGCCAGTGTAGTGGCACCAGATACAAGAAGCGATGGCAATGAAGGTGGCAGGCAGCGGGTGAAAAGATCACGTGCCGTTGCAAATAGAACCGATACAACTACCAATAACGACATCACGTGAAAGCCACTCATGCCTGGTCTGATGATAATAAGAACTCCAATAAAGCCAATGCCGATCGCCACCCAGCGTCTCCAGCCGACAGGTTCACCAAGAAAAACCGCAGCGCCTACTGCGACTGTCAGTGGCAGTGCTTGCAGAATCGCCGCGATGGTGGCAAATGGCAGTAATTGAAGCGTAGTCAGGAAGGCCAGCGTTGCGCACACTTCCATGACTGACCGGTACAGGACAGTGGGTATCAGCAGTTCGCGTAGTCGGCTGATCAAACCTTGCTGCCAGATGAGCGTAGCAACAATCACTAAAAGTATACTACCCCTCATTGCCATAATCTGGCCGGTGCCTAGTGAACCGTCCAGAGATTTGATGAACATATCGTTGATGGTGAATCCCATCATCGATAGCATCATAAAAAGGCTGGCACGGACATTTGCGGAAAGGGGAGAGGTAGGTTCTGTCATCCTCTCATGGTAGCTTTTTTGTCAGGAGTTCACACAGGTGATTTCCCCATCAGGCGTAACTGTTATAGGTTAAGTCCAAACCGCGACATCGCCCGGGGACAACGTGGACTGGCCAATCAGGAATGGTCCCTCGTGGGGCAGGTTTTGATCCGAAGGTCCGTAGTTAAATGCAAACGTAAGTTTTCCGAAGTGGGTGAATCGAAGCCCGTCGTTGCATTTGATAGTTTTAATCTGAGCATCTTTAAGCCGGTCACTAATAAAGTCGGTTAGGGACTCTTCGGTGAGGCAACAGTTTAAATAGTGAACATTGTTGTACCGGTAGTAAAACCCCCATCCGTCGTCAAAATCATCTTCAGCTGGTATAGAAGATTCTATGCGTTCCCGCCACCTGTGCGCGATGGTGCCTGAATTCTTGGTAGGCATTGAGACGAAATCTGGCAGAGACTCTGTGCAGGTTACGCGGATGGGTATGAGTTCCTGCAATTTTCCCGGTGCCAGTTGACCTGGTATGGAGTGTTGGTCTGTCTTGCTGCCGCACCTGGGGCCGATCACTACATGACCCGTATAATTTGTTAATTGGTTGAGCAGTGTATCTGTGATCGAAATACTATTTGCAAGCACGACCATTTTGTAGTGGGATAAGTCAGCGTTGCCAGAAACAATATCTACGTTGACTCCATTTAGTCTGAGCGCGCTATAGATTTGCATCACCCACTGCAAGGGTTCAAAGTTTTGTCCTTGTGGCTGAATACGGCACATTTGATCACCGCTGTAGTCGAATACCATTGCTATGTCGCAGTTGCGCTGGTGCTGCGATCCAAGAGCCTGTAGTTCAGTGTTGAGTTGTCTGATCTCTTCAACTGCGGCGTCTTCAGTGGAGTCAGGTAATAGCAGGCCGGTATGCATTTGCTCCTGTGCATACGGTAACTGGCGCCATCGAAACCATGACATGACTTCAGCGCCATGTGCAAAAGCCTCGAGTGCCCAAAGTCTTATCATGCCGGGTAAGGGGGCAGGGTTATGTGGTGCCCAGTTAACCGGACCGGGTTGTTGTTCGATGATCCATAGCCTGCCATGACCAACGCCACGGTAGAGATCATGATGAAATGACGAGGAGTCAGGGTGTCCTGTGCGAAACCATTTTTGTTGATCAGTGATGTCTGTACTGTCCCGGTCCAGAAAACCAAGTGGATAGTTATCCCAACTGGCGATGTCGAGATCAGTGGCGGTTGTGTAGTGGTCGAACTCAGTAAAGTTACCCATGAAGTTATGCAGTATGTCCCGACCGGGGGAATACTCTCGCAGGATATCTACCTGTAATTTATTAAAGCTTGCTACCTGATCTGATGAAAATTTCCAAAATGCCAGCCGATGCGCGGGGTTAAGTTCAGTAACTGCTCCGCAAGGCAGATCTATTTCATCGAAGCTGCGGTACTCCATGCTCCAGAATACATTGCCCCAGTCCCTATTGAGTTGATCAATTGATTGGTAAGTAGTTTTACACCATAGCCGAAACGCAATAGTAGCGTCTTCAGAGTAGCTGAGGATGGTACTGTGACAACCGTATTCGTTGTCAGTTTGCCATGCATGAACCGCCGGATGGTCCCCGAATTCTTCTGCCAGTCTGGTGGTGATCCGACGGCATTCTTCACGGTATGCGGTTGATGAAAAGCAATAATGTCGTCTGGACCCGAAACCTTTTGGCTGATCGTTTTCGTCTACCGCCAGAATAGACGGATTTTCATCGACTAACCATTTTGGTGGTGTAGCCGTGGGGGTGCCTAATACGACCTCAAGTTGCTGTTCATGTAATGTGTCGATGGCCCTTCTGAGCCAGTCGAAATTGAAGTCTGATCGGTTGGGCTCAAGTCTGCTCCAGGCAAACTCCCCTACGCGAACTACGGATATGCCCAACTCTTTCATGCGGCGGGCATCTTCTGGCCAGATGTTCTCGGGCCAGTGTTCGGGGTAGTAGCAGACGCCAAGTTTCATTGAATCATGTGCTCTTTGCAAAAATGAGTGAATAAAATCATGTAGCTGCTATTGCGCTGTGATTTCTAATAGTAGTGCCGACTGCGCTGGCATGATTGGCAGGGTCAGTCCGATATTCATCAGTATTTCGCCTGTTGCTGATGCACCATCAGTCAGCCATCGGGGTACATGTTTCGAAAACCTGGTGAATTGATCAATGTTGCCACTGGCCAGTTTTACTGTATAAGTTTGATTATTGGCAAGCCCAACTGGCAGCAGCTTGCCTGGTGCCGTTTTAGAGATACTGCCGGTGGCTACTGCGAACCAAAGCGATTGTGATTGATCGGTAGATATCAGCCCGCAACAACACAGTTCGTTTGAATCACTGGCAAGTCGGTAGCTCAGACTTTCTGAAACCCAGTGTCTGTGTTGCTTATAAAGAGCGACGTAATGGCGAAGCGTGGTGGCTTCATCGCCACTGATATGTCTTGCATCGATCTCGAATCCTAGTTGTCCCTGCAAGGCAACAATGGCTCTGGTGTGGATGTCGATGCTACGTCCGGTAAGATGAGCTTCTTCGTGACCGACATGGGCACCCATAATCTCTGGCGGATTAAATATGCTGTAGCCGCGCTGAATGGTGGCGCGGTCAATGGCATCGATTGAATCAGAAGTCCACACGCGGCCCGTGTATTTTAATATGCCCCAGTCAGCCCTGGCACCGCCAGACGCACAGCTTTCGATTTCAAGTGTTGGAAATGCGTTGTTAAGGCGGTCCATGAGGCGATAGCAGCCGGGAGCCTGTTTATGCATTTTGCTGCTATTGCCGTCACCTGCCAGCAGCAGGTCACGATTAAAATCCCACTTGATGTAGTCGATATCGTATTCTTTTACCAATGCCGATATCTGTGAATATAGATATTCCTGTACTTCGGTCAGATCAAGGTTTAAGACCAATTGATAACGCGCTAGCGGTGTTTTATAGGGGGCAAGATGAAGTGCCCATTCGGGGTGTTCCCTGTATAGGTTACTGTCAGGGTTAACCATTTCGGGTTCAAACCATAATCCAAACTGTAGCCCCGCCTTGCGGGTGTGTTCGACGATCGGGTGTAGTCCATCGGGATAGACTGTGCGATCAACTGTCCAGTCGCCCAAGCCGGCGTTATCAGAACGTCGGGCAGGGAACCAGCCATCATCAAGTACAAAGCGCTCTGCACCGAGCGCTGCCGCAGAGTCGATGAGGTCAAACAGTTTTTCTATGTCATGGTCAAAATACAGCGCCTCCCAGCTATTGGTATGAATAGGGCGCGTTGTGCGAGACCACTTTGGCAGAATTTCCTGACGTGCAAAACAATGCATCGCCTGGCTTGCCTGATTAAGCCCGTTAGCGGTCACAAGATGCATGGTCGGGGTGGTGAATTGTTCATCTGGTGCAAGACGTAACTCACCGCTGTCAAGTGCGATTCCGCTTTGCATGCCCAGGCGTCCGTCCCCAAGCCTTTCAACAAGTGTTCTGTGGCTTCCGCTCCATGCCAACTGTGCCGCAAGCACCCGGCCGTGTTGCTCACTAAAGCCGGCTTCACCAGTTACTATACCAGGGTACAGTTCATGACTGGTTCTGCCCCGGTTGTTTTCAAGTAGCAGATGACCTGTTGTGATCTGTTGGCGTTGTTGTTGAAATTCGTAACCCCAGCGACCATGCAGATAAAGACATTCGGAAAATTCACTGGCTAATGGAACAGAAGCGCTTGCCAGCCAGTCCACTTGATATGCTGAAGTGCCCTGGTTGGTTAAAGTGGTGCTAATGGACAGCACACCAGATTTATCCTCCAGTTTCATTTTTATGGTCACACCTAGCTGAGCTGCATCGTCACTTAGGTGTATGGTCAGTGTTTGTTGCAGTTGCTCAACTTCTGTGCAAATAAAACGGTGGGCAAAAAACGCCCCGTCGCGATGGCCACGTAAAGCCGCTGACGACTCTGTGCCGGTAGCAGATTGCGGGAACACAGTCTGTGGCACGGTGTCGTCAAGTTTTGCCATCGGTAACGGCAGGTCGGTGAGAGCGGCAACAGATTCAACGCTAAGTTCTTCGGTCAGCCGCTTACCAAACCAGATGATAGCGGGAATTGCATCGGTGGTACTTGAATGCAGGACCACGCTGGCTGGCCCGGAATCCAATTGCCAGAGGCGTGACTGTGTTGATGTCATAGGTGATGCTGCCGAGAGTCGAAAAACAGGAATCGCATTGTACTCAGTTTGAGTTGCATTGGCATAGACTGCAGTTGCATTGACGATTCCTAATAAATCAGTAAATGCCAGCGGCAGAATGTGTCAATAATTTGCTTGCCGAAGCTCCGTTATTGGTTGGCCTTCCCGGGTGCTTGAAATAGAGATTACCGGTCAGCATTCAACGTCGGTTTTTGGATTTTTCCTTCAGTCAGTCAGTTTTAGTGCCGATGCTATCGTCGCCTGGAAAAAATGTGCGAATTTATTCACAGCGATGGTTGGACTCGCGGGTAATGGGATTTGTTATTCAGTCTGTGTAGACAAGATCAATTGAGATGAATTGTCGAAGCAACAGTGGCTTGTGAGCCTTTGTTCGTCTATTTCCGGATGGATCAGGAATGAGCCTTGCAATCATCAGGCTTGCTCTGTAATGCAGCTGCAGGAAGACTATGCTCCAACTTTCACCACTTGATACCACGTGGTTATTATTTTGTGCGTTTTTCGTCATGATTATGCAGGCGGGTTTTTGCCTGCTTGAAACAGGGCTGGTTCGCTCGAAAAACAGTATCAATGTGGCATTCAAAAACCTCTCTGACTTCACGATCGCAGCTTGTGTGTATTGGCTGGTGGGGTACGGTTTCATGTTTGGTCAGTCAGTCGGTGGCTGGATCGGTTTCTCTGGTTTTGCGGTTGACCACGCGCAGGTGAACGGTGCCTGGTTTTTATATCAACTTATGTTTTGTGGTGCTGCAACGACTATCGTCGGGGGCGCATTGGCTGAGAGAACGAGTTTCTCGGCCTATTTAGCGCTTAGTGCGATCATTGCCTCGATAATCTACCCGGTAGCCGGGCACTGGATCTGGGGTGGAGTTCTGGACGGCGAGCCTACCGGCCGTTTGGCGAACGTTGGGTTTATCGACTTTGCGGGGGGTACAGCCGTACATAGTGTCGGTGGATGGTTGGCATTGGCCGCGGTGATTATTGTTGGTCCGCGATTAGGTCGATTCACCAGTGAAGGCCGCCATCCGCTAAAAGGCAGCAACTACTCTACTGCCACTGTCGGGGTTATTCTTCTATGGTTTGGATGGTTCGGTTTTAATGCCGGAAGTGGAATTGGTTATCAGGAAAATATCCCGCTTATTGTAATTAACACAGTGATTGCGGCTGCTGCTGGCGGATTGTCATTGACACTTTATCGGCTGTATCGCAGTGGAGCGCCTGAAATTGAAGTGACGTTAAATGGCACTCTGGCTGGTCTTGTCGGGATTACCGCGGGTTGTCACCTTTACAGTACTTACGATGCTGCCCTTGTGGGCATTATCAGCGCGTTTGTCTACCATCTTGCGGCTCAACTGTTAGTCCGTTTTGAAATTGACGATGTCATCAGTGCCTTTCCCGTGCATGGTGCAGCAGGTATAGCCGGTACTTTATTGTTGGCGCTGCTGGGCGATTCCAGTTTGTTTCCCACCGGTCACAGTGTAGCGGCGCAGTTTGTTGTGCAGTTGGGCGGGGTTATCTCGGTTGGCCTGTGGGCGTTTGGCGTTGGTTACCTGGTGCTGTCTATCCTGAATCGATTCCTGCCACTGCGTGTATCAGAAGAAGCTGAGCGTCAGGGATTGAATGTCTCTGAGCATAATGCCAGCACTGACTTGCTTGATTTGGTAACAGACATGTCAGCCCAAAGTGACAGTGGTGACTTCTCTCGTCTGGTTGATGTAGAGCCTCATACCGAAGTCGGAGAAATAGCATCTCAGTACAACAAGGTTCTGGATAGAATCAGGTTGGAAATCCAGACTCGTGAAAAAGCATATTCACAATTAAAAGAAGCATCTCACTATCAATACATCTTTGAAAATACCAGAGAAGGCATACTGCAGTTATCTGTTGACGGTGTAGTGCAGCAGGCGAATCCGGCGGCAGCAAAGATACTGGGTTTTACTTCTGTGGGTCAACTGGTATCCGCCATTGGCCCGTTTATGAAAAACCTAAGGTACACCGATAGAGACGCGCATGAACAGGTATGTTCTACGCTGCGTGACACCGGTAAGGTTACGGAACAGGAGGTAGGCTTCACCAGGCAGCTTGATGGGAAGCAAGGCTCCGCTTTGTGCAGTATACGGAACATACCAGGCACCGCAGAGCAAGAGGCCTGTTTAATTGTGTCGTTGATTGATGTGACTGATCGACAGGAAAATGAACGCCTGCGGGTTGAAAGAAATGCTGCTGAGGCAGGTAGTCAGGCGAAAAGCCAGTTCCTTGCTAACATGAGCCACGAGATCAGAACTCCGCTTAACGGTGTCAGCGGAATGCTTGAATTATTGAGCCGCACAAAACTTGATGAACGACAGGTTCGTTACATCGAGACGGCACAAAATTCGGCAAAGAGCCTGTTGAGTGTCATCAACGATATTCTGGATTTTTCGAAAATCGAAGCTGGCAAGCTTGAAATTGAATCAGTAGAATTTCGCCTTCGCGAGACTCTTGCAGATGTGGTCGATATGTTCGCATTGCAGTCTGCTGCTAAAAAGCTTGAATTGATCGGAAACATAAAACCAGATATTCCTGACTTTGTTATCGGTGATCCGGAGCGTCTCAGGCAGGTAATGATAAATATACTGGGCAACGCTACGAAATTTACTGAAAGCGGAACAGTATCAGTGAGTGCAACTTGTCTGAGCGCTGGCAAGGGTAGCGCAATAGTTGAAATCAAGGTGGAAGATACCGGCTGTGGTATGACGCAGGAAACGCTTGATAATTTGTTCAATTCGTTTACGCAGGCCGATGCATCGACCACTCGAAGATATGGCGGAACCGGGCTCGGGCTTACTATTAGTCAACAGTTGGTTGGACTCATGAACGGGGAAATTTCTGTCACTAGTGAGATTGACCGTGGATCTGTATTTACATTGACGTTTGATTTTCCACTGCCACAAAACGTTCGTGATAAGCAAGATCTGTTGCCTTTCTCGGTAACCGGTACCAGAGTATTGGTGGTTGATGATCATTTCGTGAACCAGCAACTATTGGACGAACTACTGCAACAGTTTGGAATGATTATGACTTGTGTTGCCAGTGGCGCTGACGGAATCAAGGCGGCAAAAGATGCACAAGCCTGTGGCAAGCCATTTGATTTGTTGCTACTTGATTATCAAATGCCGGAGATGGATGGATTGCAGTTGGTAAAAATACTTCGTGAGCATAGCCTGTGTGATGAAGCCAAGGTGATTTTGTTAACTTCTGTAGATAGCATTGATGAAACCGAATCGGTAAAAGATTACACAGATGCAGCTTTGACCAAACCTGTTCGTGCTTCGCGGTTGTTCGATACAATCTCTACGGTGCTGGCCGACGGAAAAATGGCCAGGTTAAACAAGCTGGAGGATCGTCCGCTTCCTTCACAAAGTACCCGGATTGCATCACCGCAAGTGGCTGGCGCCACGCTGTTGTTGGTTGAAGACAACCCCATTAACCAATTGGTCGCGACGGAACTGCTTGAGCAGTTTGGTTTTGATGTAGAGGTGGCAGACAATGGTCAGGAAGGGGTTGAACGATTTCAGCAGGGCGGCATAGACCTAATACTGATGGATTGCCAAATGCCAGTGCTTGATGGTTTTGATGCAACCGCAAAGATCAGAGAGCTGGAAGCTGATAGTGAGTTCCGCATACCGATAGTTGCACTCACTGCGAATGCCCTGAAAGGTGATCGTGAGAAATGCCTTGATGCGGGTATGGATGAATACCTGACCAAACCCGTTAATGCTGCATCGTTACGCGAAGTTCTGTCTAAGTTTGTGCTGGTAGTAGATGAAAATCAACAATGGCCTGAGACTGGAACCTAAGTAGTTGCTGTGATTCAAATTGTATTGCGCCAGGGCTTGCCGACACAGGGTAGCAGCATTGACTGAATTCAATGCTGCACTCTGTTACTGGTCACTTATAACGCGCCAGCCTTAAACGCTATCTGCTTCTGAATCAGCTTCACCACGATTTTTCTTCTTGCCATGTTTTTTGTTGTGCTTCTTTTCGTGACGTTCTTCGCGCGCTTGTTCGAACCCTGCTGCTTCTGCATCAGAGACTACACCGTCCTGATCAAGATCAAGCTGTGCATCGATAGCTGTATGCCTTGCATCTTTCGCTGTGCGGCGTTCTGCCCGTGAGAGTTTACCGTCGCCGTCAGCATCATAGGCTGCCACAAGTTCAGCACGTTTGTCGGTTTTCATTACCTTGCGCTCAGCACGTGATAGTTCGCCATTGCCGTCGGTGTCGTATTTTGCAAGTGCGGCTGCTCTCATGGTGTCACGTGCCGCATTTATTTCTTCAATAGAGATAACGCCGTTACCGTCCATATCGGAGAATGTTGGTGTTGCGGCTATTGCGCCAGTGGAAATGAAGGCAGCGACCAGAGTGCTTATTAGAGTGTTTGTATTTACATTTTTCATCATTGATACCTGTATTTTCGAAAAACTGACAATGCGTTAGTTGCTTGCCAGGTGAATACAGATTATCGGTTGAAAATGTGCAAATAGTGTGTACCTAATGTATGCATGTCGAAAAGCCGGGTTACCTATTCATATGCGGTGTAACTATCTACCCGCAACCAGCCCGTTTTCTATGCTGCTTTGTTTACCACTGACGGGCTGCTGATCGCTACAAGCGGGCCGGTAATAGTTTCAATATGAATGTAGCCTTTTGCAATGGCTTCTTCAAAATCTTTTTCAATGACTTCCATAATATCGGCAGAGTCGACTTGTTGGTCGGCTATCGATATAGCCCGGTTGCGCCCGGATGATTTTGCCTTATACAAAGCGGCGTCGGCGATATTAACTGCTTCTTCCGGGGTAAGTGTTTTGTCAGCGCAGGTAAACGGAAGTCTAACGACCCCCATAGATGTCGTGACAGTTATTTTCCCCGACTTGGTTGGTATTGGCTTGGACCCGACGACGCTCAAAAGCATAGCGGCGTAGCTGTCAACTTCAGGATATTCCAGGTTTTCAAGATAGACCAGGATTTCTTCACCGCCCCAACGTACCACGGGTGTATTATCAGGCAGGCAATCTTTAAGTCTCTTGGATATTTCTACTAACACCTCGTCGCCGGCTGCATGGCCATACTTATCATTGATGAGTTTAAAGAAATCTATGTCTAACAGCATTATTGTGCCGCATCTGTTTGTATAGAGACTGCCAGTTTCATCTTTGTGCGCGATAGAGCTAAAAAACCGTCGATTATATAGACCGGTAAGTGGGTCCTGTTTCGATTGAAGGCTGAGAATTTCATTGGCGGCTGTTAGCTGTCGTTCGCGTACTGCGTCTTGATCCATCAAACTGTTGTATGCGTTGATAATCTGCGCTAACTCATCGACACCATCGCTTTTCACACGCAGTCTTTGCAGGTTGTTGGCGGCAAGCCTGATAGCCTGGTGCAAAGCCAGTAGTCTGCGGCTTACTATCATGCGAAAGCCAACGGCCGCGCTGATCAGGGTGACCAGAAACGCGAGCGTTAAAATTCCGGCAGTGATTAATATTTGTTTGTTGACTGCCTGGGTGACTGCCTCATCTGTGAATTTGACAAGGAGGCTGTATTGGTCGTAGTCGTCGACTGGCAGATTGACGGAAAACGGTGCGTCTTCTTGCCCTTTGCATCCCACGGTAGGGGGATGGGCGGTAATAAATGAGTCTGAATTGCTGGATCTATACTCAACACAAATCACCGCGGGGTCGACACCCAGTGGAGCAATCAAGTCTCTGGCAAGGGAGCTATACGACTGCGCCTCGTGTATATCAAGTGCCAAAGATACGCGGGCCGTCAGGCCGCCAACCCGGGCGGCCAGTTCATCTGTGGTATCGCGAATTAGAAGTTGGGCTGCCACGAAGCTGCCAAGCAGTACAAGCCCGAGATAAATGGGTGTAATTACGAAAAGAAACTTCGTCAATATCGATTTTGACTTCATGTAATTCTTCTAATTAAAAATCAACAGTATCTTACGGTGCACAGCTGGTGGTTTTAGGGGTAAGGGCTCTGGTTGTAAGAGTCACATGTCACCAGCCGGCACAAACGAATGGGAGGCGCTTCATGGGTTTGCGCTACTGGAATACTTTGACCTTCCCGTCTTTCATCATGGCTTCAAGAAGTTCATGGTTGTCGATTTCTGCACGAAAGACCTGAAAACCTTTTGGTTTTTTTATCAGGTAGAAGTCCACATCAACATCGTTCCCCTCTGAATCGCGAAAGTCAGAACACATGACATAGTACTTGCCCATTTGCAGAATCAGAGGGTGGGAAACCAGCGGATGCAGCTGTCGGACCTTACCGGTTTTTGAGTCGAGCGTGTGGAAAGCGCCGTCTACCAGGGAGCGATAGATGTGTTTTTGAAGGTCTGATTGCAGCCGTACTTTGGTCTCCTGGGTAGCGTCTGCATGTGCGGAAGTGTGCAGAGTCGTCAGCATTAGAAGTGCTGCGAAAATGGCCAGTGTCTTGTTTAGTCTGTGATTCATGCCCCGTTAAACTCCCTTTTTGTGGACTGAGTCGTGTAGCGGCGTGATTCACAGTTTCTGAAGTTGTTGTGTCCATTGTGAGCTTGTCGCGGTGTATGGATTTCAGCGATCCGGGGCAGACATGCAAGTTCCAGCGCTCCGATGAGGCCGATTACCAGTAAATCCACCTAACTACCGATCAGGTCATTAACCGGGCAGGATAAAGTTCTGACCTGGCAACGCCTAAGCCGGGTAGTCAAACTTATACCCGATGCCGTAAACCGAATGAATATAGTCAACGTCAGTCGCGTACTTTTCTATCCGTTGTCGTAATTTCTTCACGTGACTGTCTATAGTTCTGTCACTAACAACCCGGTTATCCGGATAGATTCTGTTCATCAGTTGGTTGCGACTGAATATTCGCCCTGGTGACTCTATCAGTGTTTTTAAGAGTTTTAATTCGACAGCCGTCAGCTCGCATGTTTCGCCGTTGATTCTGACGACGGCGGCGTCCTCATCCAGGATGAAATTCTGAGGGACGTCATTTGTTGCCGTGCGGGTGTGTCGCCTCAGTACAGCTTTTACCCTGGCGACCACTTCCCGCGGACTATACGGTTTGCAAATATAATCATCGGCGCCGATCTCAAGGCCAAGTAAACGGTCAATTTCTTCTACTCGGGCGGTGAGCATGATGATTGGGATTTCTGAAGTTTTTCGAAGTTCGCGGCATATTGTCATGCCATCTGTGCCGGGCAACATCAGGTCCAGCAGAATCAGATCAGGTTCTGTCTCTTGCAATTGCTCAAGCGCCTGAGTTCCATTGGCGTAGATTGATGTCTTGTAGCCGGCTTGCTGCAGGTATTGTTCTAGCACTTCAGCCAGTTTTATCTCATCTTCTACAATGGCAATATTCAAGTGCTTCTCTCCGTTAGAAGTGGAATTGTGATCGTAACTTCCAATCCGCCAAGGTGGCTGTGCTGTGAATCGATTCGGCCTGAATGAGCCTCGACAATTTTTTTGACGATGGCAAGTCCAAGACCAGACCCGCCGTGTTCACGGTTTCGGGAGTCGTCAGTCCGGTAGAGCGGGTCAAACAAATGCTGATGATCGCTGTCAGCCACTCCCGGGGAAGAATCAGACCAGCTCAAGATTGCTTCCTGAGCCGTTGCCTCGACTGAAATTTCAAGTGAGCCAGGGGCAGTCGTGTATCGAATTGAGTTTTGCAGCAAATTGTCCAGCAATTGGGTTAATCGTTGCGGATCACCAAATATGGGGGCGGCAATAGTCCTGAGGCTCAATGATAATGAGGCTGATTCAAGGCTGTTAGCGTTCGATTCAAGGTAGGTGCTGACAAAGTCGTCCAGCGGCAGTGGCTGCATTTGGTATTCCAGCCCCCCGATATCCGATAGCGATAACTGGTGCAGATCGTTAATCAGGCGGTTTAGCCTCATGACTTCTGCGTGCAGGGAATCGATCGAATCCGGGTTTGCTGTGCGAATCCCGTCCTGAATTGCTTCAATCTCGCTCTGCAGGACTGCCAGCGGTGTGCGAAGTTCGTGTGATATTTCGGCAATCCAGCGCTGGCGGGCAGCCAGGTTTTGTTCAAGCGTAAAGCCCAGATTGTTTATGTTTCGCGCAAGATCACCCAGTTCATCGTTTCTTTTACTGTTCACGCGATAGGTAAAGTTGCCCTGATTTATCTCGGACACCGCATTGTTAACGGTAAGAAGTGGCTTAACAATGCGTGACCCAAGTGGAATAGACAGCAGGCCCGAAAACAAAATCATGCCCAGCGCGGCGTAACCAAAGCTTCGCTTCTGCTGTTGCGCAAATACACGGTCAATTTTGCGGTTTAGTTGGGTGTTACGTTTGTACCCCAGGTAGCCAACAGTTTTATCCTTGCTTTGAATGGGCAGCCAGTCAATTTTGGCTTTGGCAGAATATTTTCCGAACAGCGGGTCCTTATCGGCGTCAGTTAACACTAGCCATGAAGCGCCTCTAGGAGGCGGCGGGCGTTTTTTCTGCTTAGGTTTGTGTCCATTGTTAGCAGGCGGGTCGGACCGGTCTGGTTTGCTGCGGGGGTTGGGCCGCGCGGGATCGCCTCCTGGTGGTTGCAGTTGGGGTGATCGCCGCCCGAGATCATTCTGATTAATTAGTTCATGCCACTGCCGTGTGTTCTTATTAGTCCAGTCCCAGCCTCCCTTAGATTCGTAAAGCAGGGCCAGATCGGCAACGAGTGGCTCAAGCCTGATCCGTTCATTATTATTTACATAGCCCAGGAAGCCACGGTTGAAACTCCAGCTACTGACCGCCAGCATTAGTGCTATCAGTAGAGCGCTCATTATTAAGAGGGTGATAAAAAGTTGGTATTTGAGTTTCATAGAGGGCTGCAAAATTATTCACGGCACACTTGTCCCGATCGAGTATTCGTTGCACGGCTCCCAGCCACGCTTTGACGGGGTGGGGCTGAGCCAGTGACTATCTCATCGACTGTTTCCCATCACAATAGTAGGGTGATAATGTGCAACCAATGTGGAGTTGCCGAAATGCTTGATCCAACACAGAGATGAGCATGTGGTTGGGGAGGCGCTTCATCGTTGCGGTCCGCTTAAAGTGGCGCAGGTAATGGCGCTGTTTTGGCGACAGCTGTATTGATTAAGTGTTCAAAAACTATTAGGTGTCATTAGCCGTGCAGGCTGTCGGCACATAATTTCAATTCTTCAGATTCAGGATGCCCGTAACAAATGGCGTATTTTTTTGGTTTTGGTTCGCTGGTTAATACGTCTACGCACAAGTATGTGGCGACAACCCCCGCTACCGTGAACGGCTGGGGCAGGGCCTGGGTGAACAACGACCACTACGACCATGCATTTCTCAGTGTTACCGCTGACGAGTCAAGCGCCATACAGGGTCTGATGGCCGAGGTGCCGAATAATGATTGGGCAGAGCTTGACCTTCGTGAAGCTGGTTACAAGAGGCGTGTACTGAAGTCCGGTGACTGGCAGCAGGCGCGCAGTCATCGAGAGGCTGCTGGATCGGCGGCACTTAAGTCCGGTCTGGATGATGTGCAAATGTATCAGCACGCCAGTGGTGATTTTGCCTGCGATCAAAAGCCCATCCTGTGGTCGTACCTTGAGACCGTCCTGTTTGGGTATCACCAGTGGTTTGGTGACGACGGCGTGCACGGTTTCATAGCGACTACTCGTTCCTGGGTCACCATAATAGATGACAGAAAATTACCGCAGTATCCCAGGTACGTGCCCGCGGTAGGCGGTGCTGCAGATGTGGTTATGCCCGCGATTGAATCATTGAGAAAGTGAAGGTTGCGGTCGGTGACTGTCTTGCTGTTTACAAAGCGAACGGTAACTTTACCGAGGCAGATTGAGTCATTGCCAGACTGGCCTGATGCGTTGCATAACCAGCGGCCAGAGATCGCTACATACATGTTGCACTTACTGTTACCACCGAAGCCAAAGTAAAGAGGGTGAATATCTGGCGGGAATAGTTCGCGTTATCTTTCTGGAGTGCTTGCGCAATTAGCATTTAGCGCTATATATGAAGCACTTGCGGTCATTGAGAGGCGGCACGAATACTGCGAATGGGTACGTGCGCAACGTCATGTAAAAATGACACTTTCTAGTATCAAAATAGATACAGAATAACTGCAATAAAAAACACAAAAAAATTAAACCTAAAGCTTGACTCAGGATGGGCATCCCCCTATTATGAGCGGCTTGCTTCGGACAAATTGTTCGAAGGGTAAAAAAGTTCATTAACAAATTGGTCTAAGTAATTTGTGCGGATGCTTGTACGGTGAAGTTGCGAAAGCAAA